>CABHPR010144673.1:0-46296 GCA_902168415.1 Peromyscus melanophrys | reverse complement strand
ACACACACACACACACACACACACACACACACACACACACACACACTCACACACCACATACACACACAGACACATAAATATACACATACCACATAAACACAGACTCATACACAAAAATACACACATACTTCACACACAAATACACACATACCACATACACACACACACTCAGACATACCATACACACTCACACACCACACACACACACATACACACACACATAAATATACACATACCACATACAGACTCATACACAAAAATACACACATACTTCACACACACATACACACATACCACATACACACTCAGACATACCACACACACACTCAGACATAACACACACACACACACACACACACACACACACACACACTCAGACATACACACACACAAATACTACTACTACTATTAACAATAAACAAAACAGTAATAGAAAATTATAAAGCAAACAAGTAACAGAGAACATTTGCAAACCAAAATGTCTGACAAAGGATTTGTATCCAGAATGTATGAAAAACTCTCAAGACTTGACAAAGATGAATTGGATGAAAGATTTGAACAGACATTTTACCAAAGAAGACAGATTAATAGCTCGAAAGCACATGAAAAGATGCCCAACACCCTTGCTACTTGGGAAAATGCAAATCAGGCCTTCAAATGACCTTCTGGAGTGACTGAGATCGACAAGTCTTGGCTATGGCTGTGCGACTCGAGCCTTGGCCAATGCTGAGCAACTGGACTCTTTGATGCATTGCAAGTAAGGATGCAAAACTGTAGTCACATTGAAAGCAGTTTGGAATTTCATTTGTAAATGTTAAATATACACTCAGCACTCCTAGGTAAACACATAAGAAAATAAAAACTACGTTCACACAAAGTTTGTACATAAATACCCATAGCAGAAGCATTCCTAATAGTAAAATCAGAATATAGTATATCCATACAAAGGAAACTTGTTGCGGTGGTGGTAGAGATTGTTTGAGGGGCTGGTGATGCCTTGAACATGCTAGGCAGGCCCCTATTCCTGACCTTTTCCAGGCTACTTTTATGTTAGAGGAATGAGCTGCCAATGGATCTCAGAAATTGAATGCTAGCTGAAAGAAACTAGTCACAGGAGGCTCACATATGATTCCCATGAAAAGATGTTCTGAAAGGGCAAGATGACGGCACCTTGAACCTCAGCTCAGTGGTTCCCAGGGGCAAGGATGGACAGTAAAATGGTGGAAAGGAACTTACACAGGGTGATGGGGATGTAGTAAACCTAGATGGTGGGAAGGTGGCTACGAGGCTATGCAAACACCCTAAACTCATCAAACTTCACATTTAAAATGGGTGACTTTGAACAACAACAAAAAAATGGGTGAATTTGGTTTTATGCAAATCATCTTACAGTACTGATGTTAAAACTTACGTTCAAAATGTTTTCAGACAAATAAAACCTTAAAGGAGCCAATGCCAGCAGCTGAGACCCAGAGGAAACACTCAGGAGTTGTTCAGGCTGAAGGAGAAGGGTCTCACATGGAGCCTGGACAGACTTGCAAAGGCAAGCATGTGACTTCATGGAGAAGAAGACCAACTGTGAACAGCATCATTGGAGCAGTGGCAGCCATGAGAACAGGGCAAGCCCAGTAAGACCACTGCAGAGGACCGTGCCATAGTCAGGAAGCAGGAAGCCCCAAAAGCCCCAAATCGCTCATGTGAGGTAAAGTGGCAATACATAGGAAAAAAATGTGTATTGTCATCCCTATGTATATGTATTGTAACTACAAAAAGAATTATGTAAGAATGTACAACCAAAAAAAAGCAAATATAAAGGAATAATAAAAAATACTTTCATAATCCAAGAGAAGGCAAGAAATGGAAAGAAGGGGAGCCACACCCAATAGTAAGATATTAGACTTAACTACGTCCATAATTTCTTTAAACATATCTGCAATCCAATGAAAAGACAAAAATCTGTTAGCCTGATTAAAAAGTAAAACCCACCTATACACGCCTCTCCAGTTATGCATTAGAGAAAGGGTCAAAATAAAAGGCTGATTTCCCAGTACAGACAACGAAATAAATTTGGTGTGGTAAAATTAATACCAGCTGAAGTAGAGATCGAGGCAAGCCAGCTTCCTAGAGATGAAAAGAGACATCTCATAATCATGGAAATATATTTAAAATATCACTTCTACCACCCTTTTTCATGTTAAGTACTGTAATTATCTAATAATAGAATGACAACCTTCTGGAAATATGTGATCCCAAAATGTCTTGTCACTCAAATTGAAAGGCATGACAAAACGGATCTTTTCCAAAAAAATTATTGCCTGTTTATGCATGGCATTAGACTCCTCAGAGAGACACCTTCAACAATGTTAGGACTGTTACATTCACTGATCGTCAAAGGTCGTATTCCTTCCAACATAATTAATATGTGAAAGAAATCCCCCTCAGATCTGTCCTGTTTAATATTCAGCTTCTATTTCTTCGTCATTGTCCTGACAGCTTTTGTGATGAGTCACGCAGAAAGCAGGATTTAGCAGGCTGTGCCAAAGTAGACCTGTCTCACTAGCTGTATGAGATAGTTAGGGGGTGGGTACTGTGCCTTAAGAGGAGCTCAGTCATTACCTTTTCTTTTAAAAGATAATTTTACTGTTGATTCGTGTTCAGCTGGGTTTTTTTCCTGGATGCACATCCATCTCCTAATATATCTTTAAATAGAAAAGTAATCAAAGTAAAGCTATAGAATTTTATACAAATGTCAGCTTGGTATTTTTTCCCTCAACTCTGAATGTCATCTTTCAGAAACCACATATGGCCCAGCAGGGCACTTCTGGTCCTGAAAACCCTCTTGTTTTTCTCAGGGAGCAGAAAGTAGAGATGGAGACGCCCCCAACATTGAACCAAGAGCTATTTAGATGGAACACTGAAGGAGAATCAGGACTTGATCTGTTTCTCAACAATTTTACTTAAATTAGAAGTAACAATATGGAGAGGAGACTGTTTCAAAGCCTTGAGATCTTGTATGCTGGACCAGCTCAAATGCATTAATAAGTTCATGGTACACTCAATTTGGGGACCCGAGGAGATGTGGGCGGCATGTAGGGACCTCAGAGGAGAGGAGAGGTCTGAAGACCTAGAATAAGCTTTCTGTGTGGGGAGCTCAAACCAACAAGGATGGAGCTGGAAAAGAGCTGCAGGGAGCACCCCCACTCTCATCTCAGGCACCCCTGCCCTCTGATCCCCTGCCTGGAGTCCCTACGGGCCCAACACAACAGAAAGCCAGAAGGTGGGTCGGGCCAGCTTGCGTGGATACAAAGGAAAATGGAGAAAGATGCAAAGGAAATGAGAAGGGCACTGGGAGCCGTCTAACCCAGGACATCACTGCTTCTGTCCAGAGCAGAGTCTGTGCCAGCTCTCTGGTCAACTGTGTGCTGTAGGGCTCTGTGGGCACCACTGAACTTCTCAGAGCCATAGTGCCCTTTTGTGCTGAAACAAGGGGGTTAACATCCTCTTTACAGATCTCCTGTAAGGATAAGGTTAGCATGTATAGCATTTACCCAGGCGCTTGGCACACAGCGGGTGTTAGGTAAATCAAAAATGATCTTTTCTCTGATATAAAAGTTATCTTCTGCTTGTCTCTTTTAACTGGAGCCAAGATTCCTTCCTACTTTCTTCTTCAGTGTTGGCACACATTAGAAAAATCCTCTTATTCCTACAGGCCCTGGGGATGTGTCAGATCATCCCAATAATGGATGCATTATAGAAATAATTGCCTTAAGTCAGGAAATTATTTAGAAAAAAAACATTTTTTTTTCTTCTTCAGAAATGCTGCACATACCACAGGGACCAATTTGACCCTCAGCAAATGCTCCAGCATGAATTTCCTCCATTTACCAGAGGCAGCAGTTCATTTCCTAGGACAGTGAGACACTGACATCAGCTGCTCCCAATCGGTTTCTTGCCTGTGATAATACACTCAGCATGCAGGATGCTTTCATGGGATCGACATTTGGGGACGCTCAGAAGATTTGCTTTAAACCAATTGCTCACCCCAAGGATTAGAGCAGTTTTTATTGTGGAATCATACACTAATTTGCAACGTTATTTCCCAGTTTTGATGGAAAATCTTTAATACATTCCTGTAACTATCTAATGTTTTATCCATTATCCTCCCAGGCTGGAATGTTTTCTGTTACTCCCTTTGTCCAGAGTAGTTCCAAAATAATAATGGTTGTGCTGCTGTTTAGGCTTTCAGAAGAGTCTGGGCCATGCCCAGGCTGCAGACTTTCCCTGGGGGGTGCTCCAAGGAGATAAGGAGAAAGAAAAATGGAGGCTATCAAGTTGAAAACTGAGAAAGACCCACTGAGTGGTAACCACACTTCCAGATGTATCTCTTTCAGCTGTACTAACTTCACACTCATCGTGTGGACTGAGGTGGAAAAGGATAATGAGCCCCTTGCTCTGTACAATCTGTGAACTGACTCTAAGAGATGTTCTGTAGCTTGCCCAAGGCCGCCCAGCAGTTCAAGTTGTCACAAGGCTTGGAGTGGTCCTCTGTTCTCCTAAATCATTCGTCCAAGGATAAAAAAGGAAATTTATGTACTTAATCTCTCACACTCAGTTGATGGCTATGTGCCATTTGCAAAAGAACAAAATCTACCAGACTTTTCACATTAAAAACGAAAACAGACTTAGGTGTAGGGAGTGGATGAAGTCCTGAGTGCATGTGTATTATTGATACAGCACGACCATATCAAAGATCCCAATGCCTCGGACTCATGGGAATGGCAAGGCCCTTCCTGGGTTAGGCTCAGAGAAATGACAAAGCCTTCCCCTGTCTGTGTGCATGTTGACAGTGTGTGTGCAGAAAGTATGGACCACAGCTTCCTCCTCCCTGTTGTTGACAGCCTGAGACTGTTCCCCTAGAGAGACCACCTACTGAGATTACCTAACCCTGCCTCCAGTTCAGCTATATACAAGAAACGCATCTCTTCTAATCAGGTGTATAAAATAAACCCACTGAGTTTCTGGGCTGCTAGTGAGTCTCCATCGGAGCTCATGGTCCACCCTATCCCAACTTGTTTGTACATGTGTCTCTGTCTGTCCCTTCTCCATTTCCTCGTTGCTCTATTCAGGTCAATCCAATGTTAATCCCAGAGATGCGAGGAGAAAGACCACCAACCCAAACCACCATGGCCAAATTAAAACAAGCTTTTTTATCCATGTACACAGGCTGCCTCCCCATAAGGCAGGGTTCAAGAGGTCAGCATTGGCTATGAGGGAAGACAAGGTTTCTACAGCTCAGGGGTAGGGGATTTCCAAATGGGGGATTTGGTGGTCAAAATGGGCAGGGTTACAGGAGCAGAATATAAACATAATAAGTTCGTCATAATGACTTCCTGAAACAAAGACATGATTGAAAGGCGGTCCTGACAGCAGGTGGTCCTAATAACCCTTTGAAACAAAGGCCTGGTTCCCATTTCCTGGAATAGACAGCAGTACAGAACCATTTGTACTTAAGGCTACAGGTGGGAATAGCCCAATCCTTAAGAAACAGAAGTTTAATCATAAACAGGAATGAACCTATTTGTCTTTACTATAAGATGGTTTTTAAGCCTAAGATAGAGGCAAGCTGATTCATCACCCAAAGCCATGCAAGTCATGCGGCACTTAAAAGTTCATGTCTTTGAAAAGAAGACACATTTGTTATAAACCAAATTCACTGACTATTTTACTAAGGAAAAGATTTAAAATTTTGGAAATTATAGAAAGGAGTTGGGTATTCAAAGTGGTTCTATCTTTTTCAACTTTTTTAATGGCGGTGGGTGGGTGAGTGTGTGATGCATGTGTGTGGGGGCTGCATGAGCCGTTCATGTATGTATGTACTTGTATGTAGAGGCCTGAAGACAGCCTTGGGGTTCGTCTTCAGGAACACTATTCATCATGTGATTCTAATTAATCAATGACAACTTTGATTGTTGAGCAAGGACAGGCTCCAGCACTAAATCTTACCTGATTGGTCAAAGCAAGTCCCGGTGTTTACTCATCAGTAGCGTCTTGGGGCCTGATGAAGTCTGCTGGAGGGGATCCCATGTCTTCATTCGAGTTAGCAGGCTGTAATAGCCAAGCACAGCATCCGGTTTTGATCTCTTGGTGCTTAACTTGAGATCGGAAGAATCACCTTGAGAACTTACTAACGTACTAACTAGTGCCAGCCAGGGTTGATTCAGTTGGCAAGGCAGCAGCCTCTGACTCTGCATCATTTCCAAGTGCTAAATGATACCTAGTAGCCGGTCCAGGGTCCATGGTCTGAGAAGCACCCTCCCAGACACATAATGGCGCCAAAGGCCAAGTCCCAGGTGGTTTCTTCACCCCAGGAAGGACAGGGGTCTCCTTGGAACAGTCACCAGCATGTTCCACTTAGGGAAGCTCTTCCTTCGCTTTCAACAGGAGCTCTAAGAGCAGAAAACTGTGTCTATGGAAGGTGAGAAAAGTATAATGAACTTTCTCACGGCATCTAAAGTCAACACAACTACGTGCTCTTCCTCTGTTTATGCTCCCTCCTTGGAGGGAATCGATACTGAATTACTTGGCTTGCCTTTATGGAAACAGGATACCGTCGTGGATTCAACCTTGCTACATTTAGAGCTTTCTTTTAATTACCTTGCCATCCCTGATCAATACTACATTTTCCCATGCTGTTACCTTCTCCCATTTTATTTTGCTCGGTTCACAATCGGGGTGACTTTTGCTAAGACTCAGTCTTACCACTTTCCAAGCTCACTGTTCTCTGTAAGAATCCAGTGCTCTGAACCCACCCATCCTTTGCAGAGCCCCATCCTCCTCTCCATCACAGTTACTAGTACCCGCAGTTTTCTTTTGGGCCACTAACCAGCTCCCAAATCATGACACAGAGACTTATTATTAGTTTTGAATGCTTGACTTAGCTTAGGCACGTTTCTGGCTCCTTTAGCTTAAAATAACCTGTTTCTCTTTATCTACCTTTTGCCTTGGGGCTTATTACCTTTCTACTGTTTATCTTACTTTCCTTGCTTCTCTGGCTGGCATCTGCCTGGCTTCTTGTCCCTCATTCTCTCCTCCTTCTTCTCTTGTTTTTCCTTTTCTTTCTTTTTTTTCCCCCCCAGAGCTGAGAATTGAACCCAGGGCCTTGCGCTTGCTAGGCAAGCACTCTACCACTGAGCTAAATCCCCAACCCCTTGTTCTTCCTTTTCTTCTTGAGCCTAGATTTCTCCTCCTATTTATCCTCTCTGTCTGGCAGCCCCACCTATCCCTTCTCTGCCTAGCTATTGGCTGTTCAGCTTTTTATTAGACCAATCAGGTGCCTTAGGCAGGCAAGGTGAAACAGCAACACATCTTTACATAATTAAACACACTTCCTTACTTCATTAAACAAATGCAACATAAACAAAAGTAACACACTTTTACACAGTTAAAGAAATATTCTGCAGCAAAAACAAATGTAACACATCTTTGCCTAGTTAAAACAATATTCCACAACAGTTGCTTGTGCCCTTCCTTGTACTTTCTGGTAAGATGGTGGGAAGATGAGCAAGGAGACCCTAGTATATGGCTTTGTTTCCAGGCCATGGTCATGATAGGTGTCCAGAGAAAGTTGGCTGGACTCTAGTGGTAGTTTTGATTCAGATATACCTCAACTGATTAAAAATAATTATTTCAAGAAAGTAAAATTCATGCTCTTTGGAACATAGTTCTGAGTTGTGGCTTCACTCCAGTGCATCAGTAAACATGCATACAGAAGCATCTCTTGGAGTCCTTCAGGAATAGTCTTGAGTGGTACAGCTAGATTATGTGGTAATTCTATTTTTGATTTCGTTGAGGATGCTCCTCTCTGGTTTCCACAGTGGCCGCACAGTTTGGAGTCTATCAGTCGTAGGTGAAAGTGCCTCTTTTTTCTACATCTGCCCCAGATCTGTTGCTGCTTTTCTCCATGGCAACCATTATGATGTGAAGTGTAATTTCAAAACAGTTTTCACTTTCATCTCCCCGATTACTAAAGATGTTCAACAGTTTTTGACATATTTATCAGCCATTTGTATCTCTTCCTTTGAGAAGTGCCTGTTAAGTTCATTGGAGTATTTGCTGATGAAATGACTCCAGCATTAAATTTTAGGAGCTCTCTATATAGTTTGATATTAATCCCCTGTCAGATATATAGTGGCAAAGATTTTTTTCCCATCTTGGAATACAGTGTCTCTTTCCTTCTCTTCTTCTTCACTGAGCCACCGAGAGACAGCTCCTAGCATGCCATCTCACTCTGAAGGCTTAAAAGTTTTATAGTTTCACGCTTTATGTTTATGCTGCTAACCCAAGTTATGTCACTTTGGGGTATGGCTTGAGGTTCATTTTCATGTTTAAGGACATCCAATTATCCAGTTATAGCTGCACCATTTGTTGGAAAGGGTGCTCTTTCTTCTTCAAATTGCATTTGTACTTTTACAAAATTCAATTGACAGTATTTGTGTATGTTATTTTTAAAGTCTATTTTGTTTCACTCATATATATGCCTTTTTGCTAAAACCATACAGTTTTGATGACTATAGCTTTTTAGTAAGTCTTGAAGCCAGGTAATATTCATCTTCCAACACTGCTATTCTTTTTTTTTTTAAGATTTATTTATTTATTATGTATACAATGTTCTGTTTGCATGTATCCCTGCAGGCCAAAAGAGGGAGCCAGATCTCATTACAGACGGTTGTGAGCCACCATGTGGGTGCTGGGAATTGAACTTAGGACCTCTGGAAGAACAGCCAGTGTTCTTAACCTCTGAGCCATCTCTCCAGCCCTGTTATTCTTTTATAGATTATTTTGACTAAATTTTGGAGTCACTTCTGGCTAGCTTAAAAAAAAAAAGTCCACTTTTGGCCATCCTAGTTTGTTCTATTCACTTTGGCTAGCCACGGTTTTTAAACTTTGATACTCTCAGGAGTTACAAAAATGCATGTGCCTGGGCTCAGCTGTGAATATTCTGACCCAGCAGTTCTTACAGCGCAGCTCCATTTTAAAGACTGTTCCTAAAGCGAGCTGATATGGGTGGACACAGAACAGGAGTCGAGACACTTGGCCCCTCACTTCTTTGAAATACTCCCAGGGTGTGAAAACTATTATAACATTACATTAATGGAAGGGCACGGCATTAGGCGTGGTTATTCCTAAAAGCTGGCAAAAATATGTCTCACAATATAATGGCAAGTCAGGATTGTCCTAACTGTGCTAGCAACGGAACACAGAAACCCACAGATGACTAATTGTCCAGTGTAGACTATGAGAAAAACTGGCATAGATTTCCAGTTCCCATGGAAACCTTCCGGCGGTTATCCTCACGGATCAATTTTCTTGTACTAAGGGCAGAATTCTTAAACCAGTCTCAAACAAGAATTATTGGAGAGATTAAAAAGGTAAAGGGGGGGTGAGAGAAAGGGTGGGAGGGAGAGAGAAACATTAATCAAATGGTTAAGTTCTCTAGAGAAAAATCAGATTTATGATCAAAAATATTAACCTTGTTTTCTACTGAAATATGGATTGACCAGCTTGCTCGGGGAATTAAACATCCTTTTAATTTAATTTTCTGGGTAGTGGGAGATGGAAGTTAACTGAAAAAAAAAAAACTTTCCAGTCCAAAAATCTTTCTAAAATAGATTAGACTGCTTTCCCTCTGAATTTATTACTAAGTGTTCATGGCTTTGCTTGTTTCCAACGGGTGCAAAACAACAACATAGAAAAGATGAAAGGGAATTGAAAGGCCTCTTCTAGGTTCCAGGCCAAGTGGCTCTTAGAATAGTCTCTGGAAACAGGTGGGAAGAGACAATTAATTATTTTGTGGATTGCAGGTAGGGAGGTGATCCCCCTTTTCAGGTATTAATTGTTCTGCAAAGAGGCCAAGTCTATTTAGAAAGGAAGGATGGGAGAATAGCAACATCGGGTATGAGTGACCCACAGCCATCAAAGACCCTCCTCACAGTCAGAGAATCCGCAGCCAGGGACTGGAGTACAGCAGTACTCGACACCCATGGGGAAGACAGCGGCAGACACGACCTAGCAACAACTCACCTGCAGCTTCAGTTTTATGTGCTTATTCCAGATAGGGACCCAACAACAGACCAAAGTAAGGATTTGACTAACGTCCTAATTGGTAAACAAAGGAACTTTGCTGGGGCTACTTACGGCAGTATCGGTGATGGGTTACTTACAGGACAGACATGACCCAAAGACAGCTACATCACCAAAGCCTGCCCCAGCATGGGTGGTGACTCCTGAAAGCTGGAAACCTAGAGCACATTCATAGCTGCAGGTAGCTCAGCTGGCTGGAGAATGTCTCTTTGGCGCCGCTTGGATAGGCTGAGCCCTTTCTAAGGCAGTTCAGCTGCTCTCTGTTTCTTCTAGGAAGTTTGGCTGGTCTGGGAATCTTTTAGGTAGTTTGGCTAGGTCTCTATCTCTTTCAGGTGGCTTGGGTGGTCTGAGGATGTCTCAGTCCTTAGTGCCAATATATGTGTGGAGAGGGAGGGGCCTAGGGAATCTGGTCAGTTTTCAGGGACTTCCTGAATCTGTTGTGTGTCCTTTACTTTCTGAACTTAAAAAGCTTCCCTGAGAGAGGAAGTGTTTCACTTCCCCATAGTTCCTCCTCCTATTGTTTCATCTCCCTTTTAATGTCCTGTGTCTTAATCTTCCCTGCAAAACGGAAGGTTTTAGTCTGGGAGGAAACTATTACATAACAGATGAATACCTGGTTTCTCCACCTACTAGAGTATGGTCTCACAAAAATCACCACATTTCTATATTCCCAGTATCACTGTCTTAGGGTTTCTGTTGCTGTGAAGAGACCCCAGGACCATGGCAACTCTTATAAGGAAAACATTTAATTGGGGCTGGCTTACAGTTCAGAGGTTCAGTCCATTATCATCATGGCGGGGAGCATGAGAACATGCAGGCAGACATGGTGCTGGAGAAGTAGCTGAGAGTCCTACATCTCACAGGCAACAGGAACTGGACTGCACATCACACTAAGCAAAGCTTGAGCAAAGGAGGCCTCCAAGCCTGCCCCCACAGTGACTCACTTCCTCCAGCAAGGCCACACCTACTTCAACAAGGCCACACCTCCTAATAGTGCCAGTCCCTATGAGATTATGGGGGCAATTACATTATACTACCATAATCACCATCTGCCAAATGGAGAAAATAGCACATACCTCATTACTGCAAAGCAACTTGGGTTAATGTATAATTATGATATACTCAGGCTGGTCCCTGGATGCTCATCACTACTTCAGTGTTAGCCACTGTAACTAGTAAAGCTCTTTATGAGGAAAGATTTGAAACCTAAAAAGTGTCTGAGGATGATGTTTTAGAAGTGAGGGGCAGTACAGACCCCAAGGTATGTTCCATGTGCATCTCTCCACAAGAAAGGTGGATCAAGTATCCATCAGCTATCAGGATCCACATCAACTTTCAAGGCCAGACCATGCCCTTCCCAGCAGCCCACAGCAGGCATGTAAAGACCTCCTATAAGCTCCAGATCTCTCCAATGAGTTGGCCAAGTTCTTATTAGACTTCCAGTATGGTCTGTAGTTCTTCTGTCCAGAACTATATCCCCCTTACTTTCTCTTCATTGATATCAGATTCAAATTATGACCTGAAAACTTCCTCTGCCCTAGCCTGCTTCCTCTCTCCCTTGACCTTGTTTCTTGAACCCTAAGTCTTTCCTGCCATGTTCCCAGAAGGTCCAACTGACACATAAGGCTCATTGACACCCTTCCCTGAAGAGCCACTCGAAGGATTGAACCCCTGAGCCACCCCTGAGCAGAAGTGACTCTTGGAATCCCCTCAGACGGAGGGTTCTGAACTTCTGCTCAGGGAACATTATAGGTGAAGGACAAACTGCTCCAGCTCTCGGCTCTTCCAGTTAGAAGTTGTGCCTTTGGAAGGGCAGGATGACTGTTGACATAAAAAGGTAGCTCAGAAGATGTGGCTAGTATGTTTTCCTTCTCAACTTTGATTTCTAATACCAAAATAACAGATACCGAACAAAGCAAATAATCTCCTACATGTTAGGAAAAGTAGTGGGGAAATGCTTTGGAGGTGACATGGGGTTTTACATGAAGTCTGGATGGAGGACAGAAGGAGTCAGGAAGAAACTTCTAAATCCATAAACAGGAGTTAGCATAAGAGGCATAGAAGGATGATTCACATAGGGAGAAAGAGATGTGCAGTTATTCCGAGAACATAGCAGAGAACTGGGTTGGCAATAATTTGCATGTCTCGATTGTTCATACTTCAGTGTACAATTTATAACACTGTATAACTGAGGGGTTTTTTTAAACAAGCAGATTGTTCCAGGCTGGGTCTTCTAGGACGGAAGACCCAAGACAGAGATTTGCATGCAGTAAATTCATTAGGTAGTAGCTGGGATGGAGATCCATGGAGGGGAAGGGAAGAAGCAGGATTGAGCAGGCAGCTGAGTCATTGACTCTGCTGAGCTGTCCTGCATTGGGGCAAGAGGCCACCAAACCTAAACTCTCATGTCTGCCAGTCAACTAATGGATGAGGATTACCCTGCAAGGTCATAGCTTTGGGGACTGAGGACACGCTCTTCATCGTGACCATCTCCAAAGGGACTGGCAGCTAGAGGCCAGCCTCAATGGCACCCATGGCAGCTGGAGCAACAGTTTTCTATGCCTTTAGAGGAATAGATTGTGCACTGTAGCATTGACCGTACAGATCAATTTGATTTCTTATGTAACTAAAAAAAACGGGATTGGTTCCATCAGCTCAGTGGTGTGCGTCTTTCAATATTAGACAGTTCTGATGAAAAATGGGCATATAGTACCACCATGTGTCAAAACTAAACTGTGGGATCCAGGCACTCAGCATGTGGAGAGACTTAGAACAAGAGCGAGGAAGTGCTGTTACTTGTGGGAACGTGCTAAGAATACCAGGCTAATCAGAGGTGCTGGAAGATGCCTTTGTAAAGCCCAGGATAAAAATGTCACAGAGGAAATATGCAATATTGATGGGTTACTTCGACTCTTTAGACATCTGCTCTGAATCTCTACAACAATCTTAGAATTTAATAATTCTGGACTTGCCTTCTTGATGATTCCATTTCTCAAAAGATGCAAGGAAAAAATGATGAGAGCTGTCAAGATCATCAGAGGGAACAGGGACTTGAGTAGAGTCCCCTGAAGAGCAGGAGATGGAGAGAATGGAGAGAGAGAATGGAGAGACTGTGGTCCACATGTTAGCTACAGCATTTGTGCTCACTCGAACATATATCATGAACACATGCATGTGCACACACACACACACACACCCATGCACACATACACACACATGCAAACACACACACACATGCAAACACACACAATTTTTTTTAATTAAAAAAAAAGAATTACAGAAAACTTTACTCTACACCCAGTTTTAGTCAGCAGGACTTGTCGTCAACGTTTATACAATAGGAATTTTCATTTCATCAAACACACAAAATCAAAAGTAGTCCTTGCCTCCCTGAAGATGAAGGCAGCTGTGTCACACCAGAGAAATCTTGGAGATAATAAGACATCAGCTTGAGGCCCTCAGGAAACAAACTCACTAAAATACAAATATGACCCAAAGGCCGGAGGCAATGAAAATAAATGTATTTTTTAATTGTAAAACTGAGCAATTAAACTTGGTACCTAACAGTCCACGCAGAAGCCAAAGTGCTCTGTGATATGGTGTTCTGATAAGACACACTTGGAAATGAAGGAGAGGACACAACCCGGGGTGAACGGACCAATGCCACAAACCCTCTAAGAAAGAACACGACAGAATGCTGAAATCAAATAAGAGCCGAGGAGTGCTAAGCGAGGAGGGACCCAGAAAGGGCTTTGCAAACACACACACAGCTTGAGGCAAGACCATGAAGGGAAGGATACGCTTTGGCTCAGAGAAGATCCCGTTAAACGATAACAGAGCAAACGCAGAGCCATTTCAATTGCCTCTTTCTTCTCCGGCGAGGAACATGATCCTCAAGCTGAGCCCAGTAACCCAGATAGCACAGGGAGTAAATTGAAGTGAAGGAGTCTGAGCGCGGTCTGCTCACAGGCCCTGCAGACGGGATGAAAGATTACAGGCTTCAGAACCACTGCCTCTCATCTCAGAGAAACTGAAACCCGGGAGGGGGGCCAGGAATCAGAGCCAAGCAAGAATACAGACTGATTTTTTTTTTTTTTTAAGAAAACGGGTTTTGGAATCTACAGCATGAATGTAGCATCACTTTCTGCAATGTTCTGGAAGGCATTTTATGTGAACATTTGGAAGCTGACCACTAAGTCACACTACCTGCATTTCATTTTCTAGTAAAGCTAGAAGATAGATGGGATGTGGAAACACTAGATGCGGCGAATCTTTCATTTTCATCAGCTCAGTGTTTTACAAAGATGCTTGTAATATGCATTTGAACAAGACAGAGAGGCATTCTTCCATTTGCTTACTAGTTAGGGACATCTCCTGCTGGAAATATCTTTATTCAACCCTTTGTTAGTAGATCCATGTCCATCACAGAAATGTCCCCAAGGCTGTTTACAGCTCTGGACATATTCCTGTCTTCTCCAAGACCTTTTTAGAAGTATATGTGGAGCACAATAAAAAGCATAGTGGGAGGGCCTGGAGAAATAGTTCAAAGGATAAAAGTACTTGTTGCCTTTCCCGGAAACCCAGGTTCCATTCCAGTATTCACATGGTGGCTCACAGATCTGTAACTCTAGTTCCAGGGGATCTGATGGCCTCTTCTGACTTCATCACTCATGTGGGTTATATACATTTGTATACCCAGACACACAGAGATACTCATTTCAAAAGAGTATAGTGGTGATAATATAATCAAAAGAATAAGCTGTTCTTTGACTAGGATATGTATGAGGCTCGGCTTCATTAGTAACTCAGTATTACTGAGAGTATGGGGAAATGCTGTCTTCACTCACATTACTATGGCCTTTTGGAATAGTTTTAGTAATAATTATTGAAAAAATGAATATATCTTTCAAACAGTCATTCCATTTCTAGAGATCCAGCCTAGGGAAATGCCTCATATGTATCCAAAGAGTCATACACAGGATTTTTCATTAACACTTTGTTAGTAATAAAGATTAAAAACCAAAAAACCAGCAACAACAAAAACCAAAACTTTTCTTCTGTCCACAGAAAGTTATTAAATCAATTATAGGTTCTTCTTTAATCTTCCTGGGGCCACATCCTTGGAAACCTATCAGAAGTTGAAGACATCATATCATGCCATAGCTAAATACACATTATGAGTATCAACATAGGGCACTATGGAGTGAGGCCTGCTTATCTTCCTGATTGCTGGCTGACTGGGAGCTGA
This sequence comes from Peromyscus melanophrys, assembly GCA_902168415.1. Classification (NCBI taxonomy): domain Eukaryota; kingdom Metazoa; phylum Chordata; class Mammalia; order Rodentia; family Cricetidae; genus Peromyscus; species Peromyscus melanophrys. The sequence goes on along the minus strand of CABHPR010144673.1, from coordinate 30,908 downwards.
AGCTCATCTGGCATCAGGAGACAGTACTGCTCATACTGACTGCTGCTGAGGGAAAAAAGTTCAAAACTCAAAATGTGGTGCTGTGGTTTAAATGTCAAATGTCTCCCCTCTCCCTGTAGGTTTATGAGTCCCCTTCTTGTGGTTCTATTGGGTGATTCTAAGTTACAGACTCTTTAGAAGGTGGGGCCTAGCTGGAGTGTGGGGCGTTTACCCACCAACCTCACAGTTCCCCAGAGTTTTCTTGAGTGTGAGCAGCAGGAAATATTAGATAGAAGGATTTATTGTGGAGAATATTGTGGAGATAAACAGATAGAAAATAAAGGATAGCCTCGAGAGGGCCTGGAACCTTTTCCAATGGCCCTTACTGTCTCTGCCTCAGGGTTTTTATAGAGACGCCAAGGGGTGGAGCAAATGACCTCTTCCCCAGCACAGCCAAGTGCAGACCATCTCAGACACCTGCACTCAGGCCCGTGGTCCTAATCATCCTCTATGCGGACCTGCTGGGTAAAGCCATGAGGAACCTGAGAACGGGCTCCCACACTGGAGGAAGTGGATCTCTGTGAGGGGATCATTGAGATGTACAGCGGGGCTCCCAAATCCTGTCCTGACTCTCCTGGTCTGTTAAAACATGAGGAAGCGGCCCGCATCCCTGCTGCTGTAGCCACCGCTATCCCACGGCCATGCCTTCCCTGCTATAACAGACTGTACTGCCAAACAGTGATCCAAAGTCAATCATTCCACCCTTCAGTTACTTCTTGCCAGGTTTTTGGTCATAGTAATAAGAAAGTAACTAATACCCATGGTGCTGTGGGTATCGCTCTGTATGCTGTGAATATGTTACTCTGATTGGTTAATAAATAAAACACTGATTGGCCAGCAGCCAGGCAGGAAGTATAGGCGGGACAAAGAGACAGGAGAATGCTGGGAAGAGGAAGGCTGAGTCAGGAGTCACCAACCAGACACAGAGGAAGCAAGATGTAAAAGTACCGGTAAGCCACAAGGCATGTGGCAACTTATAGATTTATAGAAATGGGTTAATTTAAGATATAAGAACTAGACAGCAAGAAGCCTGCCATGGCCAAACAGTTTATAAGTAATATAAGTCTCTGTGTGTTTACTTGGGTCTGAGTGGCTGCAGGAGCTGAGTGGACACAGGAAAACTTTCAGCTACACTCATGGTTTTACTAAACACATGGTATATTCACGCTATCCTTAATCAGGAAACTATAAATTGAACCCTCTTAAGTCAGTTTATAAATCCCTATGTACATCCTTAAAACAGAACACCATGCATTAGATGAAGAGATGAATGATATGGGTAAATCCTGACAGGGGAAGAGCCCTGAAATACATTCTGGTCTGAAAAGGGAAAACTTCAGGATAAGTACAGTATTATGGCCCCCAAAATGAACTGTTTCCAAAGAAGTGCAAGAGAAATGCATTCCAGGTTAAGCTGGGGGGTAGGGGTGGGGTGGGGAGGGCTGGCTTTTTAAATCTATCAGATTTAAACCTTACAGATAATGTGTCATTTCACACAGCATTAGTGACCTTAACATATACTTGCTTGAGTCCACTCACTGTCCTGGACATCAATGGTCTCACCTATAAGAAAGGGAAAACCATTGCCCAGAGACTTCATTCACTCATTTATCTGTGTGTGTGTGTGTGTGTGTGTGTGTGTGTGTGTGTGTGTGTGTGTATACATGTTCATGTGGGGGTTGTGAATACGTGTCCATGTGGAGGTCAGGGGTTGATGTCAGTTGTCTTTATCATCACTCTCCACTTTATTATTCTTGTTATTGTTATTAATATTATTATTTTGAGACTTTTACTGAACCTGGAGCTCATGGACTGGAAGATGGCTGGCCAGGGATCCTCCCATGTCTGCCTATTCAGCAGGGAGAATGAGGTACACACCACCAAGTGTGGCTTTTTGTGCGTTCTAACTGTTGGAACTCAGGACCTCAGGCTTGCATGGCATGCACATAACTGACTGAACCATCTTCCCAGCTCCATGCTCTGAGACAAAAATGATGGCATGAATTAAGACAGACAGCAACATTCCACCAACTTCACAAGACAACAAACTTCCTATAATTATAGGAAGTCTATAGGTCTATTCAGGTTGAAACTTTCAACAATCAGATTTGAAACAGCTAACAACTGAATAATAGAACCAAGGTCCAAGTTATCTTAATAAATTAGAACCATGGGCCTCAAATGGTCAGAATAACTGAATAGGAGGGGGAGTTTTATTTGCAGGTTCAAAAATGAATTTTGCTTAGGTACAGGTTTTATATATATATATAGAAAAACAAGTGTTAGATCATTATAGTGAACCTTTTAGAGATCGCTTATGATGTGGGTGCTACCAATGGAACACAATTTCAAACTGTGTGAAGATAAGGCTTGGGAAGAGAAACATGAGCACAGTTGCCAAGTGGGTCATCTACAAGAACCACTGCTTCAAGCCACTCAGCCCCGTTAGAACTGCGGGGTATGTACCATGCAGGAACACACCCAGTGTCCCTAAACATCTATCTACCCATCAAATGCTATGCAGCTTAGCATTAAATGTGATTTAAATCATTTTCACCATCACCCCCATTTAGATTGCAAGCAGCTTGAGAGCAGACACCACATACCACATTTCTGAGAGGAACACAGGCAAATTAAAGGCACTTGGTAGACATTAAAAATGATGTGATTTTTAGCCGGGTGGTGGTGCCACATGCCTTTAATCTCAGCATCCGGGAGGCAGAGACAGGCGGATCTCTATGAGTTTAAGACCAGCCTGGTCTACAGAATGAGTTCCAGGACAGCCAAGGCTACACAGAGAAACCCTGTCTCAAAATCCCTTTAAAAAAGTGATCTTTTGCCGGGCGGTGGTGGCGCACGCCTTTAATCCCAGCACTCGGGAGGCAGAGCCAGGCGGATCTCTGTGAGTTCAAGGCCAGCCTGGGCTACCAAGTGAGTTCCAGGAAAGGCGCAAAGCTACACAGAGAAACCCTGTCTCGAAAAACCAAAAAAAAAAAAAAAAAGTGATCTTTTAAAGACTGAAATAATGCCTTCCTATGCTCATTATTATGAAGCTTAGTAATTTGATTAATTCAATTTCAATTCTAAAAGGACAAATAAGGATGCACTGAACCTCTAATGCCAGTTGATTTCATTTGCTGTTACTTTATGATGAATTTTTGTGTGTGCTTGGCATGGAGAGCAAAAGGCAATAGAAATATTCTTTGGTTCATTGCTGGATCATATTAGTAAGAGTTTCACGCACAGAGTATTTTATGTTACACGTGGCAGGAATGGCCAAGACATCTGTTAGAATGTAAGAGGAAATTGTCCATCAATCAAAAGAACTAAAGGACGCAGCTATTAAGCGAGGAGCCAGTTAGAGTTTTATGAAGATTCAAGCACATACCATTTTCCTCTGCATTAAAAAAAAAAAACAAGGACATACAAACAAAAACACTCAAAGCACTAATGTTGGCACTCTGTGCCAAATGGAGGCAATATGTCTATTCATATATGTGGACAGACAGGATAAATAGCTATCATTTTGTGTTGTGTCTGTGAATTCATCTTCCTCAACATCTGTGATTTGCCTCAGAACTAGCCAGCACCCTTTAAATGTGTGTGTGTGTGTGTGTGTGTGTGTGTGTGTGTGTGTGTGTGTGTTCTAGTCTCCCTTGGTCTGAAATGGTCCTCCAAACTCAGGCTTTTGGGGTGGGGGGTGTTCCTGATACATGTCTAGGACTGGAAAGAAATTTGTTAGAGCCATTGAAAACCAAATGTTAAAATCTTGATGACAGATTTCTCTTACAATCACATTTTAGAAATATTTTTTTCTCTAATTAAACTCATCAGAGGCTTGTGTTTTGGAAGAAAACAGTGTGTTCTAGCACTTTGGTAGGTGAGATGAGAACAATTAGATCTGAGTGCATATCATGGTAAAGACAGGTGCATCCTCCAGGAACCTAGCAAGGTTTGACAGTACATGGAACTGGGGTTGCCGAGAAGAGTTTAAAGATGTTACCAGGAAAACAGACACAGAGAGGAAAGTGGTCCAAGGCTCCCTAGTGGGAACCACTAGACTGGAAGGGCAAAAGGAGGAGTGGCGGCCAGAAGCGCAGCTGTAGGAAAGGACTACCCAGCAGGGCTCTCTGTCCAGAGAAAAACCATCCTGTAACCCAGCCAGGTGGGGATGGGGGGATCCACATGCCCGGACCTCAGCCTGCTGCTACCACCCCAAATCCTGCCAGGCCTTCTCATTGGCTAAACCCACCCAGAGACAGAGCACAGGGAAACTAGTTAATACTGTCCTTTATACATCAGCCCATGGGGGACCGTGCAGGGTGGGGAATGATAAGGACAGAATTTAGAGGTGTGAATAGGGAATGTCTAGCACAGTAGGTCATCTTTCCCTAAATGCAACATTGTAATCGCCTCAATGACTTCATTACTTTGACAAGTTTGACGTTTTTATATGTAATAAACACTGGCAAACCTGTTCATTATACAGTACACCTGAACTGTCTCTTCAAGACAGAAGACATCTCCTCATTGGCAGTTAGCTTGTTAGGATGTGAGCCAGGTCCTACTGATTAGAGATAACCAAGCGTAACAATCCTGCTCGTAGGAGAAGGCTTTGCGTGGGACCATCATGAAGCTGAGGATGCAGAGGGAGGTTGCTAACTTTCAGGCCTGGCAGAGGTCACAACTTGAACTCCAGGACTCCAGAGGGTATTATCTACAGCAGAAATAAATGGCAGCCATGCTGGTGACAACTATAGTTTCAGCGAAGGCAGAGCCCTGTGAGTTCCTATTTCACTCTGATGCACAGTGTTCACGGCAACAATGACGCACCTTTGTAGGCCAGACCTAAGGTGTTGGCCAAGGGCAGAGGTAATATGTTGGGACAATCTTTCTGTATACTGTGTAAAGATGTGTCTCTGTTTTACTTCACTTGCCTAAGGCACCTTCTGATTGGTTTAATAAAGAGCTGAACGGCCAATAGCTAGGAGAGGATAGGCAGGATTTTCAGGGAGAGATAGGAACTCTGGGAAAGAACTGGAGGCAGGAGAGATTCACCAGCCAGACATAAGGAGGAAGTTGAACATACTGATATTGAGGAGAGATAATGAGCCATGTGGCTGTAGATTAACATAGATGGGTTAATTGAAGTTTTAAGAGCTAGCTAAGAACAAACCTAAGCTAAGCCCAAGCTTTCATAACTAATAAAAAGTCTCCATGTTGTTATTCAGGACCTGTTAGAGTAATAAATAGATCAGTGGCAGAGCACATGTCTAAAGTTTCGGACTACTTTTAGAAACTCACGCTCAGGTCTAGTTCTCTAGCCTTCTCAACAAGTTCATGAGCTACACAAAGTTCCTGTAATAAATTGCTTTTCTGCTTAACCAATTAGCTTAATCAAGAGTCATATTTTATTGGTTGTGATAATAAACACACAGTGTTTCTATGTTCACAACTACCCTTCATCTTTCTCCCGTGTTTATCCAAATAGACATTTAATAGGATATGGCCTTGGGAGAGAAAGGAGCATCCTTACCCATGCAGCTTTCTCTGTGGAGCAAGGAAAGCTGGTATGCGCACATCGACATTTTAAAAACACAGAGTGGATTAAAATTGAGGGCTTAAGGAATCTGGATGTGGGTTTGCTCTGTGTAGTGCCTCCGAGTTGTAAATGATTAAGCATCAGAGAAGAAATCATATATCAAGCCTTCTTCTTTTTGTCACTTCTGATATACACTATAGACAACTTTGTTGCAGAAATGCAAGCCTAAGAGGACCCAGTTGCACAAAGCCTGTCTAGCATGTAACTTTGAAGAAAACCTCTAATTTCTCTTAGCATCTCTTCCAGATGCAGAAGTGAGGGACCTATGAATGCACAATCTTTGGTATCCCTTTTAGCTGTTAAGTCCTGTGATTTTGTATCCATCTTAAATCTCTAGGGAATGTCCTTAGCTACCCCTCTACTTAGAAACCACAGACATTGAAAATCAGTTCAGACAGAAAGCTCTCATTTCAGTGAGAATAAATTTATCTTTGATGGAAGTCTACGCTCCATTCTATTTCAACATAGCATGTCATCTTAACTTTGCCAAATCAAAATTCCCATTCAGTTCTTCAGCACGGCAATAGACGGCCCATGTACTAACTGATGGCTGCATTTGTCACAGAAAACAAGGCATGGCAAGGAAAGGTTTAAACGTGGCTGCTGAATGTCTGGTGCAAGTGAGCAGAAGTTTACAGGGTCGGGGTGGATCTCCAACACAGCATAAGTAAACACACTGTGACCTTGCTATTATTACCCAAATGCATAGTAAAGGTGTAAACATGAAAGAAAAACTACCCTGTTTGAAGGGAAAATGATTTACTATATCTACAAATGAGAAAAAAATACCCAACAGAATACAAAATGGTAAGTTATGGGAAGGCCACAGACTTTAGCCTGGAATCAGATGGGATGGGGGCAGGGTGGATGTTTTCTCCAACTGATAACTGGGGACTTGAATTCAGATCATTTTCCTTAGCCAGAGGCTACTTAAGCTATGATTCAGGGGACTCTGTGGCCTCACGGAGGGTGAGAAGACACAAACACAGACCTGAAACCAGGAAAAGACATGTGCCACATGCCAGCGTGGGTGCAGACCTGAGATGTCTGCAGCATCACCGTGTGAGTCCTGTACCAGTTGCTTGCCTCATTCCTGTGACAGACACCTGATTAAACAAGTTAAGGAGGAAGGATCCATTTGGGCACACAGTTCAAGGGTACAGTCTAAGATGGCAGAGAAACCATCATAGCGGGTGCTGAGGAGCTGGTCACACTTTGTCAGTAGCAAAGTGTGAAAGAAGCAGAGAGCAATGAATGTGTGTATTCGGCTAGCTCCCTCTTTTTTATGCATTCTAGGACCCAGTTCCAGGTAACGATGCTGCCCAATTTTAGGACAGGTTTTCTCAATCCTGTTAACGTAATCAAGATAATACCTCACAGGCCTGGCCAGAGGCGAACATAATCCACGAAATCCCTCACAGTCATGATTAAAGATTTGTCTCTTAGGCAATTCTAGCTCCTGTCAAGTTGATAATCAGCATTAACTAGCACAGCCCTATGCTGCCTTTACAATGCTGGGTTCAAAAAAAAATGGGATCCCACAGCCCAGAACCAGTTAGATTTAGAGAAACAGATACAATGAGAGCAGAGAGGAAAGAAAGAAAGCAGGCCACAGGCAAACCACGAAACAATTTCCACTTAAAATAAGCCTGCAAATCAAAATTATGAAGCCCAAGCTTAAAATATACAGGCAGTAAACATGAAATCAGAACATACATTTGCTGCAAAGGGAAATTAATTTTAATGCAGTGTGACAAATTGCTTAAAATATGAAAGCCCAAAGAGACAAGAGACTAGGAGCCATTGTGGGACAGAACAGGCATAAATGAGGCAAAGGCAGATGAATATGCAGCATGAGCAACTGGAACGCTTGGAAACAAAAATGCAGCCCTGGTTATTTTTAAAATGCTAATAAATGGAACGATTTTTAAACTCACTAAAGAGAAAACAGATGACTCGGGGGAATCCTAGGGATGAATTCGCTCCATATGCAACACAGAAAAACAGTTCAAATAGACAAGCTTTATCCTAGGCGCATAATACGCACCCCAGAAAAGGAATGGAAAGAACCACAGAAAAGCAACATAAAGTGCTGAAAATAAAGGCGTCAGCCAAGAATTCCCAGAGCAAAAGACTGAAAGATTTACTTTGGAAGTTCACTCTTGATTCCAAAAGACAAATAAAAACAAACCCCACTGAAAGCACTGTAGTGAGCCTTAGAATACAAAGAATAAAATGAAATCTTAAATGTGTCAGAAAGAAAACAGATTAACTGAGAAGGAGGGGGGTTGGAGGAGGAGGGGAGGGGAAGGAGAAGAGGGGGGAAGGAGAAGAGAGGGAGGGGAAGGAGGAGGAAGAGGAGAACAGGTATTGAACTCAGCAAAACACTAAGTGTTCCAAAGCAATGGAGAAAACAGTCTCTGATGTGCTGAATGAGACTACAGACTCTTGTCTAGGTAAGAAATAGTTTAAGTGACCATGAAAGAAAGGGACACACAAGACTAAGACTGGAACATGCACTTAGAAGCTGCTTTTACTCCACAGCACTGAGTCCCCACTTGGTCCCCAATGTAACTATGCTGGTCTATTTTTGTCCACAAACTAGAGATGCTAGAGAGAAAGGAGCCTCAATAGAGGAATGTCTCCATCAGAATGCCCCATGGGCAAATCTGTAGGGCATTTTCTTGATTGAAGATGGGTACCAGTTGGCCCAGAGCACTGTGGGCATTACCACCGCTGGGCAGGTGGTTGTATAAGCAAGCTGAGAAAACTATGGAGAGCAAGCCAGTTAAGCGGTGTTCCTCCACAGCCTGCGCTTCAGTTCCTGCTGCCAGGCTTCTGGTTGAGTTCCTAGCCAGCTTCCCTCAATGATGTGCAGTCCCTTAGAAGTGCCAGCCTTATAAACCCTTCCTTCTTCAAGTTGATCATGGTTGGTTGTTTCTGGGTCCTAACAACTTCCTCTGTGGGAGGGAGTGAGAAGGCACAGCGTCAATGACACAGACACTAGGAGTCAGGTGAATGGCAAACAGCAGACTTGTTTATTCAATAAGGAGGAAAGCCTTATATATCCCCCTCTCAGCACTCAGGCTGCATCCTGATCCAGTGACATTGTGTGGTCGTCCCTCATTGGTTGGGCACGATCAGGACCTCTGACAACGCCTGTTGCTAGGCCCTCAGGCAGACTCCAGGTTGGCTCATAACAAAGTACGTTATGTGAATGCCTTGGCAACTGGTTTAAGCCTTATCTTCCTGCAGTTGGTGTTTAATCTCAGCAACAGAATGCAAACTAGGGTAGGTATAGAGACTGTCATTGTCCTTAACTTTACCTCTTGAGTCATCCAGATGAGGACAATCATTCATGAGGATGATGTCCTACCCTCAGCAATTAACAGATTAGCAATTTAACAACGTATTCCACCTTTGCAGAACCAGAGCTGAGACGGCAAAGGGTCAAAGGTAGATGGAACTACACCTTGATCAGGACTACTCAATTATGAGAACTTCTTGCCTTGTATTTAAACCTAAACCCCATGTCGGTACCCACAGTGTAACTTGGGGTCATTAGAATACTTTATTTGTTCCCTTCCCCAACATAACCACACCAAATAAATCATCTTTCTCCGCTTTTCACCATTACTTATCTCCTTACCTGATGTTATCGGGTTAAGTAGCTAGGTCTACCTTGTTTGGGCTGCCAGCGGCTTTGATTATTATTACATTATTTATTATTGTTGATAGTACACAGTTTGCCATTGAAAGAACTAACCACTACTTCCCAAACATGCCTTCTGCCTTGACATCTCTGCCTTTACCTGGTGTCCATTCTTCAGCAGTTCCCCACCCCTACACCAGCTTACCACATTCTCACCTTGCCTAGGTCATGCTTTGGCACATCGTTAACCCTTCCTTTTCCATCTTCCTTTGCTTGCAGGCCTGGGTTTCCATATCCTCATGTTGTGGGCATCAAGCACTTGTAATGTCTTATAGCTCACTACCTGAGGCCTGCTGGTCACACTGCCATTAGAGTGTCTGCTCAGGTTGCTCTTTACACACAGTAGAAAACCTGGGGGCAGTCTACTCCTGGAGGAGGGCTGCATCATTATCATTCATGCAATTCAATTTGTGCAGGGTGGGGGTGGAGGCAAGAAAGATGTGAGCCTGGGAGGAGAGGAAAAAATGTTGTAGAATATTATTTTAAAGTGTGTTACTTTTGTTTATGTTCTGGAACATTTGTTTAATGATATAAAGATGTGTTTGATTAAATAAAATTCACCTGTGGTCAGGAGGCTGAGTCAGCAACTAGCTGACAGGAAGTGGTAGGGAGGAGCCAGGTGGAGAAGGGCTTTTAAGGAGAGGTGAGGAGAATCAAGAGGGCTTTTTGGAAGAGGTGAACAAGGAGAAGAAGAAGTAGCCAGAGAAGGGGGAAGACTCTAGGGGCCACTCATCCAGCTCCACAGCAAGCCATGGAGTAAGAGTAAGATTTACAGAAGTAAGAGAACAGGAAAAGCCCAGAGGCAAAAGGTAGATGGGATAATTTAAGTTAAGGAAAGCTGACAAGAAACAAGCCAAGCTAAGGCCAGGCATTCATAATTAAGAATAAGCCTCCGTGTGTGATTTATTTGGGAGCTGGGTGATGGGCCCCCCAAAAGAGTAGAAGAGAAAAGAGAGCCAAAAGAAACAACATTTTGGCATTCCAATGTGGGCCATATTTCCATAGGGCCTGAGGAAGCTTTAAAAGGGGTGGGGGGAGAAGAAAGGGAGGAGGATATAGGAATGATAGGATGGAAGGGTAGATTGTTGAATCTATTATAAACTAAGAGGCAATTATTGATCTCAAATATTTTGTATTTGTAAGGACTTTTGTATATTGATACAAATTTAAGGAAATTTTTGTTATAACACACTATATATATATTTCTACTTTTGTTTAAAGGATTTTTGTATATTAATAGAATGAAATGAATAGTTTAAAAATAATAGTAAAGGCCGGGCAGTGGTGGTGCATGCCATTAATCCCAGCACTCGGGTAGCAGAGCCAGGTGGATCTCTGTGAGTTCGAGATCCAGGACAGACACCAAAACTACACAAAGAACCCTGTCTCAAAAACACCAAAAAAATAAATAAATAAATAAAAAATAATAAAGTCTTTAAAGAGAGAGTAAAAGTAATATAAAAGAGAAAAGCCAAAAGAGTAAAAGACAAACAACAACAGAAGAGTTCTACAGCCTAGGCAAAGAGATGTAGGGGAGGTCAGAGTTCCAGAAAGTACCACAAGAACTCACCATCTTAAAATATCTCTCGCTTTCCCTTACTGTGTATGAGAGAGAGAGACAGAGACAACAGAGACACAGAGAGAAGGTAAAATGTGGTCACCAAGAGTTCACAGTTGCTCAGATGTGGTTTCCCTCTGCACAAGTCTGGATTCAGGGACAGCTAGTACAAGGATACTGCTCTCTAATGTGCTTGGGTAATACGGCTTTAATAGAACGTCCCATCTAGCCAAGAATTACTTTCACTTGTACTGTGACATTACCATGGTGAGGGCATCCCACCACAAGGATGTGTTAACCTGAAGGACTAATGTCTCCCCAGTGCATAGTTTTCCTGGTGGGAGTTGAATTCTCTGCATTCAATCCAGAAACCTGCTCTGTACCAGACATGCAGGAGCACCCTGGATGGCCATCTCTGACCTTTTTTCCGCTCTGGGTTTGTGTGCTTCCTTGGAGATGGAGCTTGTCCGTGGAGATATTTGTAATAATAAAGAGCTCTTTTATGGCAGGCCTGATGGCTTCTTGACCAATTTAACAGCCTTTTAATACCACCTGACAACTTCTAAAAAGACTTTACAGAAACAAAATTAAGGACATTTCTGATTATTTTAGCACAGCAAACTTAATTTCCTTAAAGCACTGGGTAGGTAGAAAGCCAAAAACTCCAAATACGATAGGAAGTGAAAAGAAACTGATGGGAACTACGAGCATATTCATCTCTGAAAGCCAAGTAACTTGAAAGTTATAGGTTTTTTTTTTAATTAAAATACATACCATATTTTAACAGACATTGTGGCGATTGTTGCTCTTTTCTTTGATGAGAAAGAAAATACACAAAAGAACAAAGAAAAAAATTTCAAGCATTCTAGCATCACCCCGGAGATAGCCGCTGTTAATTTTTAAAGAATACTCTTTATTTTTTCTTTGGTAATGTCATGCATGCACGTGACGTATCTTCATAACCTAACACCACCATCTCTCCCCTCCACTCCCCCCGAACACACCCCACCACAGCTTCTTTTCATGTAACACACTGGGTCCAATTACTGTTGCCTCCTGGAACGCTGAAGGATCTCACTGGCTTGATCTTATGGATTATGCTACAGCTGCACTGGGTTCATGAACACAGCACCCATGCCATATCTAGCAGGCGTTTCACACACACACTTCTTCGTTCTCTGGCACCTACATTCTTTCTGCCCTCCTCCCCTGTGATATTTCCTGAGCCTTGGTAGAGTTGATATAGGTGTCCCATTTAGGGCTGAGCACTAAATGGACCCTTACTCTGAGCACCTTGACACTTATGAAACTCTGCATGAACTGTTGCCCACTGCAGAAAGAAGTTTCTGACTAAGACTGAGGAAACCGCTCATCTACAGGTATAAACATAAATATTTAGAAGGCAGTTTGACAACATGTTCATTTAACGAAACAGTAATAGGTTTCTCCTACAGCCTTTGGCATCCCAGGTTTACAATGTCAGGCATGCATTTCTTCCTATGGAGCAGGCCTCAAATGCAATCAGAAAGTTGTTGGTTAACCGGTAACAGTCATGCCATTATTGCACCAGAGAGCATGTCTGTCCTGACAGGTCTGTATTGCATGATAGCAAGCTTTAGAGTCTATGGTTTTGTAACATGATTTGTTCTCTTAAAATGTGTGAGATCATACACAGTTTTCTTATGAACTTTGTTGCTGAAGCTATCCTGTGGCTGTTTCCTCAGGATGGATGTGATCATTGCTTATGGAAAGAGTGAGGCTCCTGATTCCCTGAAGTTCCTGTGGATCTGCTCCCCACTTCCCAAAGACAAATAAATGATTTAAAAAAAAAAAAACCTGAGAGGAAGAGACTGGTGACGTAGCTGCCACCACACTCCTGTGAGTAACCACCATGGTTTGCAAAACTGGTTGCAGGGCATCATTTTTTTGTTGCTATTGGCCTCTCTTTCTGGGGCAAATGGAGATAGAATCCCAGGAAAAGCGGAGCCACAGAAGCATTACATTGTTTTAGTAGGACTCCATGGTGACAATGTAGCATCACTTGTTTATCCAATTCCCCACGTTAGGGAAATTTGACTGGCTCAATTCTTCACTCTGACAAATGTTGCAAAAGCCATTCTTCTGCAATCCTTGTGCACATCTTGGATAATCTTTTGAAGTAATTTTGAAACATGTTTTTCTTCCTGAAGGCTAGAGGGACTAACTGGTGGGGGGGTTTGGGGGGAGGGGGGGACGGGGATAATTTTAGTGCCAATTTTCTTCTCACAGTCTCTGCATTCCCATTCAGGTTCACAGAAGTGTCAATTACTTGAATCTCATGCTTGTGGGTAAGCAGGCTGTGTTTCCTAATGGACAGGCTTGTGATCAGTGAACACTTTGTTTCCCCTTTGAAACTCTAGAGTTGTATTTACCATTTCCATCAAACCAGTTTTTAAAACACACCCTGACAGGACTCTCATGTGACCTGTTCTACAGCTGAAATCCATTTTGGTGCATTTATCATGAGATGGAGAGCTGTTATTTTAGGACTTTCAATAGCTACGCCTATGCCATCTCAAGGTCGACTCATTAAGCTTTATCAGATGTGGGATGTGTGTTTTAATTAGCCCCAGGATTGACCCTGTAGAGTTCTGCAATACTTAAGTTTTAGAGAAACCTGATGAGCATCTTAACACACAGTGCAGTCCTACTTAGCATGAGTCAGAAGAAAAGACATGATTGGCTGACAAACTATGGCCCTTCTGTTAACAGTCCCACTTAAATCTCAGCAGGCAGAAATGAAGTCACTCTGGACCAAAGCCCAAGAACTCAGTGACCTCAGCACACAAAACCTCCAGTTAGATAGCATTGCCTAATCGTCTCTCTTCGTAAGAAATGAAATGCAAACCCTCCTGGACAATAATGAAAGGGCTCACATTCAAATAAGCAAAGCAGAGCTGGAGGCAAGGGGAGGGTAGAGTTTCTTAATTGATATGTTCTAGAAGAATAATATACAAATGTAGAATTATACTACATTAGAGTTCTCACGGTTTTATTCACCACTTAAGGGGGTTATGACTTTTTCACGGATGACCCAATTACCAATGAAGTAAATTTGATTGATTAAAAGTAAATCTTTTCTGCAAATAAACAGCATTCCTCCGGAGCAACTAAAAATAGTTTATGGCCTATGGCAAAAGCAGATCTTAAGATATATCAGATTTCCTGGCTGAAAATAAAACTGAAATGGGCCAACTCGAATGTCTAAGATGTCCAAGTCAATTTCCAATGCATTTAGCATCCCTGGTTCCAGAAAAATTATAATAAGTTTTTAATAAGGTTGATTCAAGAGCGGTGGCATAGAACTTGTTATTCGTGGCACTCTTCATAATCATGGCTTGTTTTCTCACAACGCTCTATCACTCGATTTATAAAAGTCAGATAAGGCTGCCTGAGCTCATTAAATAGCTCATTGGAGTTCAGCCTCAGGATGCCAGAGAAAGAGCGAGTAGCCTTCAAAAGAGCTCAGAGAGGGACCTGGAGGATAAACAGAGCTTGTGTTGAGGGCTTGGGTGAGGGTGGGGGTGGACATGACAAGTCAAGTCTAACCCTCTTCTTCCACAGCCAAGCCAGAACAGCGCTTGAGGAGCACAGTGATTGCACTATGAGAGACAAAACCCCCTCACTGTCCCTTTGCTATAATAGTTTTAAAAGAAGGTGGCTTTCCAGCATGCATTTGTTCACTCAAGGTGAACTGGAGCTGGGAAGCCAGGGGAAATGCTTGGGGTCCGTGTCTGGGTACTGTTTAAGCTGTGGGGAGAAAGCACAGGGTCAAGACCTTATAAAGGGAGTCTGGGCTTATTGCCAAGACTGGCGAGGCTGAAAGAATGGGGTTGGACTTGTAGGGAGTATAAATCACCAGATGAGAGGACCCTGTTCCCTAAGCCAGCATATAGGAGATGGAACCCAGGGAGCTTATACACTCATAGCAGTAATAAAGAGCACCAATAGTTAGAGTTGTCACACCAGCCTGATCGTCCTTTCTTCGTGTCTATTCAGGGACTCCACCACGTTTCTTAAGCACATGCAAACCCAAGAGGAATGGCGTCTGAAACAGAGTGCAGTCCCTGAGGTACAGGGTCCAGTAAATAAAACCATGAGTGAAGAAGGTTATGGGTGTGTGGCCCTGTGAGCTCCACTGATGAGCAGGGCTCTCACTCTGTGGGTTATGTTCTGTTTTGAGGCCCAAGGGACACAGAATTCGTAACTACTTCTGGAGAAAGGGAGACTTGCGAGATGTACTGTTCTCATGAATCATGGGTGAATAGGCAAGTCTTGAGCCCAGATGTAGAAGAAATTCCAGAAGTGTTAAGAAACATTTGCTGCCTTCCAGCCTTCTTTCTCTTTGCAGGGAGACACATGCCATTTCCAGAGGGAAATTTTCCAGTCTAATAAGGCTGCCATTCCCAAATCCATGAGTCAGTCAAATCAGTGATGCCTGAAACCAAACTCTCCCAGACCTCGGATTTCCAGTGCATGATTTATGCTTGAGAAAGAGAGTTCAACTTTGGGAAAATACTGCTTGGGTTTACAAGGAACCTGGAACCTGAGTCTTGTCTCACTTTCAATCTCACAGCTCCTCGAATTGCTAACAAACCTACCCCATCAGCTCCCAGTGAGTCCCTGCAGTCAAGGCCAACAGTTCTTCAGTGTTACTCTTTCTAGCGGGACTCGAGCAAGGCTCTGTTCTTACACCCACAATGGAAGCCTGTGTCCTGAGAGCCCTGGACCCTGGATGCAGCAGCATCAACCCTGGGTCTAGTAATCTGAGCGGTCTGGATCACTAGCCCATTTGGGGAGACAAACAGTGTGTCTTAGTTTGGTTTCTATTGCTGTGATAAGACACCATGACCAAAAGTAACTTGGGGAAGAAAGGGTTTATTTCATCTTACAGCTTGGCGTCCGTCATCCAGGGAAGTCAGGGCAGGAACTTGGAGGCAGGAACTAAAACTGAAGAAATAGAGGATGCTGCTTACTGGCTTTGCTCCTCGTGGCTTGCTCAGCCTGCTTTCTTATAGAACTCAGAGCCATCAGTCCATCATCTACAGTGACCTGGGCCCTCCAATATCAATCCTCACCCAAGAAAATTCCCCACAGGCCAATCTGGTGGGAGCATTTCCTCACTTGAGGCTCCCTCTTCCCATATGACTCCTGCTTGTGTCAAGTTGACATAAAACTGCCTGTGGTAGTACTTTCTCATCAGGACCACCAGCCTGCAAATAACGACACGGAGACTTAGTATCAATTATGAAATCTTGGACTACAGCTTAGGCTTGTTTCCAACTAACTCTTATAACTTAAATTAACCTATATTTTAACATCGATGTCCTGCCACGTGGCTTGTTACCTCATCTCCTTACTGCACATCCTGTTTCCCCTGCATCTTGCTGGTGAATCTGCCTTTTCTCTTCCCAGAGTCCTCTCTCTGCCCGGAAGTCCCGCCTACTCTCTCCTGCCTAGCTATTGGCCATTCAGCTCTTTATTACACCAATCACAATACATCTTCACACAGTGTACAAATATCCCACAACACTAGCCAGAACAAGGTGCTTCTCATTTCTCTCTGCTCAGCAAGTCTACTCTAAGCCTCATGGCCCTGGGGGTAAGTGGGGAAGTTGTAGGTACCACAAGAGGTGGGTCAGAAGTTTCCTGGATCTTGGGGTTGATCCTACAAGTTAGCTAAATACTAACTTGAGATTTGGTAATGGAGGACCAAGAAATGTTGGTGGTACAAAGGGCTTCACATAGCTCCCTCTCAGGGCTCTTAAACAACTGAGTCACAGGGTGAAACTTCTCTAGGATGTTTTATACTTCAAGTTTCCATCTAGGTCATCCATGAGTTTTGGAAAAAAACCAGAAAAAAATGACTTAGCCAGACATATGTAGCAAATAGGCGTGGGGGTGGGAAATAAAGGGCAAAGAAAGAGTAGGAACAATTTAAGGAAATGATAGATAAAGCGGGAAGGAGGGTTGAGCAGGCAATCTAGCTGGCAAGCTGTATCAAATATAAACTATTTGCCCCATACTTTATGAAACAAATTACATTTTCTTTTTGCTTGGGATGCTAAGAATTGAACCCGGGCCTCATGTATGCTAAGCATACTCTTTGATCAGTGAACTATATACCTAGCACTGTCTAAACCTACTAACAAAAGGATTTGCGTTCATAGAACGTGCCTCCGTCAGCTTTCATGGATTGAGACATGAAGGACAGGGACAGAGGTATCCTTGTCCCCAAACACCCAGTAAAACAGATTTTCCCAGCCCTTCTGGCCCTTAATTCATGAAAGCGGTTACACTGAAATGTTATTCTGGGATTGTTCTAGCTCATGAGAACAATCGATGGAAAACAATTATGAAATGTGAGAAGAAAGGAGCTTTGGAGATCACCGAGATCAAACTCCTTAATTTCTCCATATTTCTAGAGACCGAAGCACAGTACAGGGACATGCAAAGGTTTAACCAAGACCACGTGGCTGTTCATGGAAAGCTGGAGCCCAACACCAATGTTGTGATTTCTAGGCAGCCGACTACCCAAGAGTCTCCAGGACAGAGATTTCTTTTTTGGTTTGTTTTTTTTTTTTTCATATTCTACTCAAAATAGTCCACATTCCAAATGGGTGAAATGTGACCCAAAGCACTGGTTTCTCTATTTTGGAGGGTTTTACGGTTTTTTTTTTCTTTCTATCTGTTAACCGTAAGGAATTGAGTTCAGTAAAGTACATTGAAGCTTTCTATGCAACTCTCTAAGCGCAGCTGAAACCAATTAGATGCTAATCAATTTTACTCTGTCTGATGCAGAGTGGAAAAAATGTCCCAGAAGTCTCTCCACCCAAGATGTTCTTGGCGACGGGTCTCCTGCTGTGGGCCCTCCCACCTCTCTTAGTCATACACACTCAGGAAGGAGACCCAGCCAACTCCCTTCAGACCCCAGCAGAGAACGGAACCCAGCCCAGCTTTTGCCCTTGAAATAAAAATGCATCTTAGGGAAGAAAGACTGCAGATTTAAGGCCTCTACACACTGAAATTGTGAGAGTATGAAGACTTGAGGAGAACCCAACCCTATCCACTCTCTGAGGCCACCTCAGGAACTTTATTACTGTACCCTTGAATGACTGCCCTCCAGCCTTACCCACTCCCACAAGAAACAAAGACCAAAGCAGACTTTCAAATTTGGCAATTTAGGGTTTGGATTTGGGTTCTGCCAATTATTAAATATGATACTAAACAACTTGTTTAACCACTGTAAGCCCCAATTTATTATAAAATGGAACAATAATGTATCACCTTTAAGTATTAAAGGTTTCAAGAAACTTGTTGTACCACATGGTGACACGAAAACAGTGAATTGCTAACAAAGTTAATTTTCAGAGTCCTCAGGACAGACAACTCAAAGTCAAACACATGAAGTATTGTGTATGTTAATTATCTTGGTTTAATCATCCTATAATATCTACATATTAAAAAAATCTTATGTTATATGCCACAAATTATAATGTTTTGTCAATTAAAAATAAGGAATTATGTACTTATACAGGATATTTATAGTGAATCTGATACATGTGCACAATAGACAAAGGGTCACTTTGTCTCATGTCATTACTCTCTAATTACTCATATACTCTTGGATATTCCAGGCATTTCATTCACTTTCCTTTTAGCCTAGTTCAAATGTGTTACAATATGTGTGTGTGCGCACGCGCGTGAATGTGTGCATGTGTATATGTGTGTGTGGTATTGTTCAGCTTTCTACGGCCCCATGTTGGAACACCAAAATGTTGCTGGTTGTTTTTGCTCTTTTGGGGGGCCCACCACCCAGCTCCCAAATGAATCACACACACAGGCTTATTCTTAATTATAAATGCCTGGCCATCGCTTGGCTTGTTGCTAGGCAGTTTTTCTTAACTTTAAATTATCCTGTCTACCTTTGCCTCTGGGCTTTTTCCTTTTCTTACTTCTGTAAATCCTGCTTTCACTCTTACTCCATGGCTGGCTGGCTGACTGGGTGACTGGCCCCTAGCGTCCTCCTCTCCTTGTTCTCTTGCTCCTTCTTCTTCTCTTTCTCCCAGATTTCTCCTTCTATTTATCCTCTCTGCCTGCCAATCCCACCTATCCTTTCTCCTACCTCACTATTGACTGTTCAGCTCTTTATTAGACCATCAGGTGTTTTAGGCAGGCACAGTAACACAGCTTCACAGAGTTAAACAAATGCAACATAAAGGAATGCAACACATCTTTGCATCATTAAACCGATGTTCCAGAGCATAAACGAATGTAACATACCTTAAAATAATATTCTACAACAAATACATGTGTTAAGGAGTCACAGATCTGCTCTATTCCCTAGGTGCAGAATAGGAACTTGGCACCCTTGATCCCACTCAGAGATTGATGCACAGAGTTAACTGTCTACTTTTAACTCGAAGACTGAATCTAAAATTGAACTAAAACCCAAGACAGCCTCTGGGATATCCACAGCTCACTAATTCACGTTACCAGTCTACCTGCAAATGTTTTTGAAGAAGCCACTGAGGAGTATATACCTCAAACTAAACACGACTTCACAAATGCCTGTGACATCTTTCCACATTCTTGGCATTGTCCTCACAGGCCCAGCAGGGCTGAGTAACTGTGAGACACCACCCCTAATCTATAGCCAGGGAACTTGAAAGAGCCAGGTGCCCCAAATGCTGGCTGTCATGGAGTGTTGAAGTAGTCAGACCCATGTTCCTTAGCAACAAGGGTCCAGTGAAAATACTAGAATGTTATTTGTGCTAAAGGGCAGGTTCAGGAGTCCTTAATCAAATGCAATGGACTTACATGCAAACATGAAGGCCTGAGTTGGACCCCGACACCCATATAAAAAGCTGGATATGAACTGGGGAGATGGATTAGTGCTTAAGAACATTGACTGCTCTTCCAGAGGACCCAGGTTCAATCCCCAGCACCCACATGGCAGCTCACAACTGTCTGTAACTCCAGTTCCAGGGGACCTGACACCCTCACATAGATATACATGCAAGCAAAAACACCAATGCACATAAAATAAAAAGAAATAAATCATTTTTTAAAAAAGGCTGAGTACAGTGATGTGCACTTGCAGTCCCAGTGCTGGGAAATGGGAGACAGGAAGATTTCTGTGGCTTGCTGGCCAGTCAGCCTAGAGAAATTGATGAGCCCTGAATCCTGATGAGAGGCCATGTTTCAAAACACAAGGTGGATGGCTACTGAGAAACAACACCTCAGGTTGACCCCAGGTTTCCAGGTACACAAGAGAGAGAGAGACAGATAGAGACAGAGAGAGACAGAGACAGAGACAGAGTTCTGGTTGTAGTTCACTTCAGAATGGTAACAGGGTGATTTCTCCTCCTTATTTCTTCCCCAACGGTTCAGTTCGTTCTGAAATTATAGCAAAAATTTTCAGTTGATTAGAGTTTGTGTTATAAATAGCTAGGAACAACTCAAGTATTTTTAAAGCATCGATTTTAAAGCTTGTGTAAGAGTCGTCTATGTTAGAGCAAATTATGTGCCTCCAAGATATCAAGATAACAGTGTATTCTTATAATCCTTCTTGAATACGCTTATGAAATCAAGTTGCCTGTTGTTTTTCTCATAAGCTAGTATATTCTAAGAATTCTGTTTTAGTAAAAACTGGTAACCGTCCCTTTTTGGTAACCAATCCCAATTTTGTGTTTGTGCCATTTAAGCATTTTCATTACTTACTAGTGTTTTTCAAACAATTTTAAAATGCCCAAGTCATAAACACAGAAGGAATATCAGCTAACAAATCCTAAACATTTTAGTACTAAAACTGTATATAGAATTCAGTCTAGGTGCAAATCGATGAAACTATATGGTTAAAAAAAAAAGACCAAACTTATTTGCGTCTTTGTATGTATTATTTAATGTCACATTAGTTAACAAATAAATAATACACAGTGAACCAAACATATTGGTATATGTCTGCAATCCTAGCATTCAGGAGGCAGAGGCAGGTGATTGCTGTGAATTTGAGGCCAGCCTGGTTAGATAGTGAGTTCCAGGACAGCTTAGGCTGCATAACAAGGGACTGTCTCACCCCCACTGACAAAAACAAGAGAGACAGAGACACAGACAGAAAAGAAGAGGAGGAAGAGAGAAGAGAAGGGAAGGGAAGGAAGAAAATAAAAAATGAAAGACTTAGTGTGGTTTTCTGTCTCAGTCAGAAACTTGTGGAGGTCTAGAATCACCCAGGAGACTGGGTTACCTCACTCAGTATGATCTTGTCTAGTTCCATCCACTTACCTGCCAAGCTAATGATTTCATTTTTCTTTACAGCTGAATAGTACTCCATAGTCTATATGTACCACATTTTCATTATCCATTTGTTAGTTATAGGACACTCAGGCTGTTTATACTTCCCAGCTATTGTAAATAGAAAAACAATAAAGATGATTGAGCAATTATCTATGGTGTAGGATCCAAGGCCCTTGGGGCATATGCCAAGGAGTGGTATAGTTGGGCCATATGGCAGATTTAGCCTTAGCTTTTTGAAAAAATTCCGCACTGGTTTCCAGAGTGAGTGGACTAGTTTGCAGCCCCACCAACAGTGAGTGAGGGTTTCCTTTTCTCCAAATCCTCTCCAACATTTGCTGTCAGTTATGTTGTTGATCTTCAACATTCGGACTTGAGTAAGATGAAATCTCAAAAGTTGTTTTGATTTGCACTTTCCTAACTGCTGGGGATGATGAACAGTTTTGGAGATATTTCTTAGACATTTTTATTTCTTCTTTTGAGAACTCTGTGTTTAGAACGCAGGTACATTTTTGAAGGGTCGTTAGTTTGGTTTGGTGGTTGTTTTTGACTTTTTTTTTTTTTTTTTTAGTTCTTTACATGTGCAACCCCCACCAACACAATTAACTTTTTAATTAACTTAAAATCAAAGAGTTATAGGTGGTCGGTACCAGGAAGCATCCACGGCTGGGGAAAGCAGGCCACTGCACACAGGGAGAAAGCCGGTGCACAGCAGGGACAGCGACTGACTGACCCTTGCAGCACAGAGCTGGCTCTCTGAGGAGTCTGGTGAGAGCCTGAGCCTCGTCAAACTGAAGAGCTGCTCACACCTGTCAACAGCTCTGCCCCCTTAGGCTGGCACCACCTACGTATGCCCTGATGGCTAATAGATACTCCAGCTTTGTCAGGCCTATCTAGCTAATTAAATATTAGTATCACTGGCTTTACCAAAGAAGCCCTCTTTGTTTCATTGGAAATGAATTCTACTGCCCCAGCCCACAAGTCTACTACCCCAGAGTGTATCTTTGAGATCAGAACAGTCTGTCCCTCCAAACAGTGTGACTAACACATCTGTGCCCATGAAGAGTTCGACAAACTCAACTCTGCTATCTGTCAAGACATAAAGCCCCACTCTTGGCCTGCCAGCCTCTCACTGAGTCTGATCACTGGGATTTGAGGCAACAGGAAGCCCCGGGCCTTCTGGATGAGGTCAAGCTAGGCACCTACAGTGGAGGTATCTGTCAATAGATCTGGCCTTGAGCTGGCTCTTGCCCTAATGAAAACAGAACAGCCATACACCTTTCATAGATCCCTTCACACATGTGCCACAGGACCCTTTCTATTCCACCCAGATCAAGTTAAATTTGCTCCTAGTCTATGCCCCCCAAACCTCCAAATTGAGCCCCCTCTCTATTCCCATTCCTATCAACACCATCCTCTACCAGGAGGGCTTCCATTTACTGACACCTTCTTTGGGATCTTTACCCTGACCACATCTCCCTTTGAGAGCTCGTTATGTATACCTACATCACCTGTCACCAGTCATTAACCCTGTTACTCTAGTGGAAAGCCAACCATTCATTTCTTTGCCTCTGTCCACCAACCAGTAGTTTCAACTCACATCTTTTCATTCTAAATCTCATGTGCTTAGCACAGAGCCTGGAGGAAGACACAAGTTTCACAAATGCTGAATGATGAGGGTCTTATTCTAGTTTCATTTCTGCTGCTGTGATAAAAACACCCTAAAACGCAACGTAGGACAGAAAGGGTTTATTTGGCTGATAATTCCAGGTTACAGTCCGTCATTGCCGGGAAGTCAAGGAAGAAACTCAAGATGTCTAGTCACATCCCATCCAGGAGCAGAGAGGATGGTTACATATGTACTTGATGCTCATCTAGCTTTCTCTCCTCTTACATAGTCCAGGGCCTGAACCAGGGAATGGTGCCGCCCACTTTCAGGTTGGTCTTCCTGGGTCAATCAGGGTAATCAAGACACTCCCCCATAGACATACCCACTGGCCAACCTGACTTAGGAGATCTCACAACTGAGACTCTCTGGCCAAGTGACTCTAAGTTGTGTCAAATTGACAGTTGAAGCAACCTCAATGTCAGGTGCCCCATCTACACATCTGCACTGTACTGTTCTTCTGATAGAGCCCCCTGGTCCCCTCTCAGGCTGCCTACTTTCCATCTGTGATCTCATTCTTGTTATGATTACTATTTCTTTATCTAATGAAAACCAGATGCTTAGTCTTCTAAACACAGGGGAAGCCATGTTGTCTTAGATGAGCTGGTTTTTGGGTCCTAATACAGGAAGGGATACAGGGTGGGATGGGATACCAGCCCTTCTGCATTTTAACCTGGACCATAAAGGGGGGCCTGGAAACGTTCTCTCAGCATTGACACATTCACACCCTAAGTTCTTTGTGTGGCTTTGTTTCTCAGCTTTCTGCAAACTGGAAAACACAATGATTCCTCTTGAGACATTACGTTATGTATAGTACTTCAGTGATCAAATCCACCTAGAGAAACACTACTCAGTGGCCTGACAATAGTGTGGTTCATTCAGCCCATACTTTCCAAAGTGGGAAAAAAAAAAGTGAGTTGATGTGTGGAGACTTAAAAGTATGATACCTGTGCCGACTGCTTCCTCAGGGTCAAACCTGAGCCAGGTATTGGGGTGAACACTGGAAGGTCAGAGAGACAGAACAAACCACAGCTAACCTCACCTGGCCAACTTCTCGGCTGGTCTTGTTTCCTCAGACTGGAGGCCTCTGAGTCCTCATCCAGAATGGGTCTCAGCTGAACTGCTGCTAGAAGCCTGAAAGCTTAACCAGGCCAAATGCCTAACCAGGCCAAAATGCCTCGAGTTTCTTCACGCCTTATATACCTTTCTGCTCTCTACCACCACTCCCTGGGATTAAAGGCTGGCTTTCTGGGATTAAAGGCATGTGTCACCGTGCTTGGCTGTTTCCAATGTGGCCTTGAACTCACAGAGATCCAGAGGGATTTCTGTCTCTGGAATGCTAGGATTAAAGGCGTGTGCTACCACTGCCTATCCTCATGTTTAATATTGTGGCTGTTCCGTCTCTGACCCCAGATAAGTTTATTAAGGTACACAATATTTTGGGGAACACAATACCACCACACCACCTGCAACAAATGAGGGAACTAATCCTCCCCCTTACCAGCTGCAGCACTCAGGAAAGCAGGCCCTGTTCCTTGCCTGGGCAGCATAGTAGAGCTGACCCTTTTGGCTAGGGAGTGGGTGAACAGCCCTAGAATACGAACAGGAGAGAACTGGCCCCACCCTTCATCTGCCATATGGTGGCATTGGTGGGGGAGAGATGCCCCCACCCCCACATGCACCCAGCAACACCTGAGACAGGTAGGAGAACTGGCTCTGAGGCCATAAGAGGGGGAGAGCTGCCCCTGTCCCCTACCAGCTGCAAATCTCAGCAGAGCAGGCCCTGCACCTCTTCTGCGCAGCTTAATAGAGCCAATACTGTTGGTGAAGGTGTGGGTGAGCCTGCCTTGAAGTTGTGAGCATGGGACAGCTGTCTCCATTAATCATCTCTCACGTGATGGCATGGGAGCGGAGAGATGCCCTCGTCCACCCCACCTCCCCACCCATCAATGCCTGAGGCAGATGGGAAAGCTGACCCCTATACCATACCAGGCAACACAGTAGAGCTGGCCCCGAAAGTGTAGAACCGACCCTGAGGACAGGAAAGCAGGAGAACTGGTCCAACCCCTTGCTCATCATTTCAAAGGGCAATGAAAGAGAGCTTGCCCCAGTGGTGAGGACAAGGGAGAGCTGGTGGGCTGACCTACCATGTAACTACCCAGGCCCAGAACCAGGGTTATGAGTTAGGGTACTCCAACATCCACCCCATCTGTGATCTTCTGGAGCATGTGAAGGGTCCAGTCCTGCAGACCCAAAGCTGCAGGATCTCCACAACACAGAGCAACAGCAGGATAACCAAGAGGAGTCCCAGTGAGGGCCCAGCATCAATGGTGTAGCAGAAACCAGAGGCCTGGAACCAGACCAATGACTCTTTGCAATGAACACTTGAAAGTAAAGATATATGGATAAAAGGGAGGGGGCAGAAGCACCCAACTATGACTGGTTCCTAAAACTGATACAAGCCCATCATGTAACCCAGCTATTCAATTACTTGCCAAAGAAAAATTAAAATGGCCGGGCGTTGGTGGCGTACGCCTTTAATCCCAGCACTCGGGAGGCAGAGCCAGGCGGATCTCTGTGAGTTCGAGGCCAGCCTGGGCTACCAAGTGAGCTCCAGGAAAGGCGCAAAGCTACACAGAGAAACCCTGTCTTGAAAAAAAAAAAATTAAAATGTATATACATATAACGACTCATACATGAATGTTCTTAGCAAATTTTCAAAGGTTTATTTAAAACATTACAGCTTTATTGAAACAAACCTTCACACACTGATACTCAGAAGAGAAACATGTTCAGAGGGCTACAATTTAAATAAAGATGGTGTCCCTCAGAAGTCCATGTGTTAAGGACTCGGTCCCTTGGGTACCAACATCGGTAGGTATTGTGTCCTTTAGGAGATAATGCTCACCCTTGGTGAGTACTGTGGAACCCCTGTCAGTCTCTCTGCTTTCTGACTGTGAAGCGAGCTGTTTGTTCAATCACATGTGTCCACTATGATGTTCAGCCATCTTCAGAGGCCCAAAGAATAGGGCCATCTAAGTTTGGATTGGAACCTCCAAAACTGTGAATCAAAATAAATCTTACTTCTTTTTAAGCTAGTTGCCTCAGGTATCACATTATAGAACAGAGAAACAGACTCATACAATAGGTTTTGAGAATTCAAACACAGACCTCCCAAGGGATGTAATTATCTACTAGCCATTTAAGGTGATGGTTAGCTTTGCAATTTGTCAGGCTTCCACTATCTGGAGGTTAGGAGCTTCTTAGAAGATAAGGACATTGCAACACTGGATTTTCTGGTCTCTCATTTCCAACAAATTAGTATCTTAGGGTTTCTATTGCTGTGATGAAACACTATGACCACAAGCAACTTGAGGAGAACAGGTTTTATTGCACTCACACTTCCATATCACAGTTCACCATCAAAAGCAGCCAAGGACACCAACGTACAGTATGGCTCGTTAAGGAAGGGAATGGCTCAGTTGCCTTTAGCCTACTGGCTATGGGTGAGATAGGACCTCTGTTGGTCTTTTCTGTATCGAACACACAGATTGCAAGCCCAGTGCCACTTTGAGATCTTTGGCAGCAATTAACTATGCAGCTCACACATGATTGAGCCTGTATGAAAATGAGTATTCAGAGATGGGTAATTGTAGCATGAATCTTAAAAGTTCTTATTAACAAAATCAAACCTGAGGCCAGTTATTGGGGTGAACACTGGAAGGTCAGAGACACAGAATAAGCCACAGCTATCTCACCTTGCCAGATCCTCAGCTGGTCTTGCTTCCTCAGACTGGATGCCCCGAGCCCTCATCCAGAATGGGTCTCAGCTGAACTGCTGCTAGAAGCCTAAAAGCTTAACCAGCCATATGCTTCTCCAGGCCAAAGGCCTCTCCAGGCCAAATGCCTCTCCAGAGCAAATGCCTCTAGTTTCTGGTCCTCACGCTTTATATACCTTTCTGCTTTCTACCACCACTCCCTGGGATTAAAGGTGTGGCTTTCTGGGATTAAAGGTGTGTATCACTGTGCCTGGCTGTTTCCAATGTGGCCTTGAACTCACAGAGATCTAGAGGGATTTCTGTCTCTGGAATACTAGGATTAAAGGCATATGCTACCACTGCCTAACCTCTATGTTTAATATTGTGGCTGTCCTGTTCTCTGACCCCAGATAAGTTTATTAGCATACACAATATTTTGGGGAACACAATACCCCCACAGGTAATGCCTGGGGGGCACTCACCAACCTAAGACAGAGCACCTGTGTGGCCTGGGCAGGCGTCTCCATGATGGGTAAGGTGACCTGCTGACGTCCCACACAACCCAAATCAGAAGCTCATTTTTTAAGAAAAGGGGGACCTGTAGGGCCCTGACCCCCGTTTTGGGTAACTGCTGCCTTGCTTGCGCACTTTGACCTTGATATTCCTCCCTATGCTAATTCCCTGCCAGGTTCCACCAGAAACCTCTTTTTCCTGCCAGAAAAGATTCTGTCTTTTAAAAAAGAAAAATCCTATTTCTTTCTTTTCAAAATATAAAATGCGGGTTTACAGAGGCCATTCACTCTACCCCTACACGGTGGAAACTGTTCAAAATGTCATTTAAATAATGCTCTTCTCTTTCCAAATGCTGACTATTACAGGACTATGTGTAGTGGTGCTGTTCACAGGCAAATCCTTATATTCTAAGCAACTCCCAGCTTGACTGCTTCCAGGAACAAGTCTTCCTTAACAAAGTAGTGTGTGGAAAAGCACTCTCTCCCCCAAGACGCAGGGGTGTGGTCAACAGTGAGAAACTTGGCCGAGACTTGCTTGGGGAAGTAGGGTCTCTAGTAGAGGCACACCCAGACCACGTCAAAGGGAGGGGAGAAATGAGTTAGGATGAACAAAGGCAGGCTGGAAGGAAGTCCAGAAGAGCAAACGTTTGCAAATAACTGGGAGTGGAGGTGTGGATTTCCAGTGATCCGTGCAGCCCTCGGCACCAAGGTCTCAGAGTGATTGTGAGCAGATAAACTCCATTTTTTCGTCTAAATAAAGTACGGAAACTAGAATGAGCTGCGGGAGAGAAAGGAACAGAAAGAAGAAAATGGAGAAACAGATGTCTTTATAGTATCTAATCTTTGAATTAGGAATTGCTCTACCCATTTCATAGATCCTAAAAAATCTAGACTTGGAGAGACTCCGTTACTGGCTTAAGGACCTACGAGCAGGCTGGCTAAGATTTAAGCAGTGTTCTCTCATTGCTGTTCACCAGGCTGAAGGTGACTGGAACAGATTGGATTATGACCTCACGACCAGTCCCCTGTTCCTGGTGTTTATATGTTCAAGACCCAAGTCCCTCTAGCTCAGAATGTTACCTTATTTTATGGAGGTAATCCACTTGAACTGAAATAGCTAGCGTGAGGCTAATCCGATGTGGCTAGTATCCTTACAAATGGGAAAATCTAGGAGACCCAGCTATAAAGACTGTGGGGGGTGGGGGGGGGGGGGGGGGGGAGGGGAAGCAAGGACAGGTGAATTTGTGGTTGATATGTAAAATGAGTAGAAAATCTCTTAATAATAATAATAATAATAATAATAATAATAATAATAATAAAAAGACTGTGTGAATAAACCAAGGAAGGAAATGGTTACCAAAAATCAAGGATACAGGCCTATACCTTACTCCTCCCTCACAACCCTCAGAGAAGCCAGCCCAGTGAGCACCTTCATTTCAGACTTATGGCCCTAAGAGCTGAGGCAACAAATGTCTGCAGTTTAAGCCACAGAGTGTGTGGCACTTGGTTATGGCAGCCCTGGGGGTGGGGGGACTAATTGACACTCTGATAAGGGTTTAATTTTTAAAAAGAAAAGGAGAAAGCCAAAAGCCATACCAGTTCCTTTTTTTCAGGAAGACATTACCTTAACAAACCAGCTGAGAGGTATAGGAGGACACCCCAGGAGAAGGCTGGTATATACTGAACATTGTAGGGAGCAGCTACAGAACTCTCCAGAGACAGAGAATGAAAAGGAGAGGCCAGGGTTATGTGGATCCAGGATGTCAGACGGGAAGGTCTGCTGAGTAGGGTCCAGCCTGGGGGCTGCCTGTCTCCAAGGGGACGCTGGGAGCTTCAGCTCAGAAGTGTGGAAAAATCATGGTAACCAGAACCACGGGTCTTCTCCAGAAGCCTTCCTTGAACACCCTGACAGGAACAGAACACAAAAGTCCGAAGACTCTCCTGCAGTCTTCCAGTGTCCCTTTCACATCTGTGGTCAGAGTGTCCCAGGGAGCCAGCCTGGGACAGCCAGATGCGACTTGCTGATGCTTCCTTTTTTATAAGCACTTCAGTAGGTAACCCTTCCAGAGGACCCCACACAGCATCCTTTGCTGGGCCTCATTGCTAGTGGCCCTGTTAGCTGTTCAGTGAAGCATTCACCTTTGTGGGCAAACGCCTGCATTAATGCCCCTTCAGAATGTCTTTCTTTCATTTCAACTAAAACTGAGCGTGCCTGGAGGCATTCGCGCCTGCCATCTTTATAACAAGCTTAAGCAGGCTGAAAATCCCTAAAGTATTCCTATCCACCATGGACATGTTCCTGTCTGTGACCTTGAGCTAAGTATGTGTCTGAGTATGTGAAGACTTGCCAGTGAAGTCCCCAAGCTTCCTTTGTTCAGAGAGGACATTGCTTTGGAGATCATTCCCATTTTTATTTACCAACTGTAAGAAATAAGTCACTTCTTCCTCTTCCTCTTCCTC
The DNA here is from genome assembly GCA_902168415.1 of Peromyscus melanophrys. Classification (NCBI taxonomy): domain Eukaryota; kingdom Metazoa; phylum Chordata; class Mammalia; order Rodentia; family Cricetidae; genus Peromyscus; species Peromyscus melanophrys. Next base: position 1,269 of record CABHPR010144673.1, on the reverse strand, counting down.
TTCCTCTTCCTCTTCCTCTTTTTCTTCCTCCTCCTCCTCCTCCTCCTCCTCCTCCTCCTCCTCCTCTTCCTCCTCCTCCTCCTCCTCTACTTGCTCCTCCTCCTTCTCACTACTTAGCCCTGGCTGCCCTAGGATTAATAAAGCTCCACCTACCTCTGCCGACAGAGTGCTGGGATTAAGGGCAAATACCGCCATGTCTGGCTCCACTCTTACGGTTTACTTACGTTTTGCAGTTTTTTGTTGTTATTTCATTCTATACTCACCAAGATGTGAACTCCTTGCATTTAGCGATCATCCTAGGATGAGAATTTAACAAAGTTCACTCGCCCATCTGGTTCTTTTTTTTTCAGATTTATTTTGTTTTATATGTATGAGTGTTTTGCCTGCGTGTATTTCCTGTGCACCACGTGCATGCCTGGTGCCTGCAGAGGCCAGGAAAGGGTCCCTGGAATGGAGTTGCAAATGATTATGAGCCACCGTGTGGGTTCTGGGAACAAAACACAGATTCTCTGCAAGGACAACAAGTCGATAAACTACTGAGCCATCCTCCAACTCTACTTTTTTATTTATTTTTTGGGGGTTATAATATAATTACAACATTTCCCCCCCCCAACTTCCAAGCCTTCCCATATATCTCCCTCCTCTCTCCTTCAAATTCATGGCCTCTTTTCCACTGACTATTATTGTGTGCATATATGTATATGCATGTACATATATATTCCTAAATATAACCTGTTCAGTTTGTACAATGTAATATATATGTTTTCAGAGCTGATCATGTGTCACTGGACAATCAGATGGTATACTCTTCCTTGGGGAAGGCCAGCTTTCCTCAGTTGCCTAGACTTCTTTTGTAGACTTGAAACATGGGCATTTTCCCGTCCACTTAGGCGTGTCCATTGATGTCATCCTTGTTCAGCTCACATTTGGGCAGCCATGTTCATGAGACTTTATAGGTATCGCTTCTAATATTACTAGGAGATACAGTCTCACAGCAAACTCTCTGGTCCTCGGCTCTTACAATCTTTCTGCCTCCATTTAAAAAAAAATCTCTAAAATACCTCTTCTTCATATTTCTCTTTAAAAGAAATTGATAACATAATTGTCTCTATATGTCCATTTTCTCTGCACTTCAGCCCTGACCTACCATGACTTCACTAGGTCCCAATTTAATGGCCTTGTTCACTGTCTGTTCCATACAGTCTCCTTCATCCCACTCTCTAGCCCGCCCCTCCATCCCAGCATGGTCCATATAGTCTCCTTCATCCC
>CABHPR010144672.1:6691-40106 GCA_902168415.1 Peromyscus melanophrys | reverse complement strand
AAAAAAAAAAAATAGGTGATAGGTGTGTGTAGATAGGCAGACAGACAGATAGGTAGGTGATGGCTCTATGTTCACTACTTGAATTTCACAACAATTTAGTAGTGCTTAATTATGTTAGTATTGTTGATGGTTAACAGTTGAAAGATAAGGAGAAATTATAGCAAAAGAGCTACAGACAAGCGGAATGCAATGAAGCTGTGCCTGTGGGAGTCAGGATCAGATGTGGGCTCTAAGATTTAAAGGTCAACTCTGTGTTTAGATCCTGCCTGCAGAGTGATGCCTCATTGGTGAACAAAGGACCAGGGTCTTTTCTCATTGTTGTGTTTATTTCCTGGATTACCTTGATTGGCAGAAATACCTAGGAGCAGAGGTTTCTAAAGCTTCTTTGTTTCCCCTGTTGACAAGAATGTGATAAGAAAGATTAAGACTTCTTCAACTCCAGTGTGTGCAGAGAAAACGCCACTGAAAATATTTGGTGAGACAAGTCTGCCCCGACGATATGTAACATTTTAGAATTCAATCTTTCTTGAGTTCTCTAAGTCACTCACTGGACTATGTGCTCTACCCAATGTGCTAGGAAATGATCTAAGTGGTGGGGCAATGAATTAACACAATTTCTTTCTTCCTAATTACTAAATTAGATACAACAAGAATTATGTAAAATACAAAAATATAAATAATACTGTAAAATGTGTTTAAACTTAACAAAATGTATTTTAACAATTGAAATGTTACATAATTAGGAAATAAATATTACTATATGAAGTCAATTTAACTATTCTTTTTCTTTAACAAAAATATTCAATGACTAAATGCTTAAATCAGATAGTTAACTTATGTCTAGATCCTTTAAGTAAATCATGTATGTTCATATTTTGAGTGTTGTTAATAAGAACAAATCTTCCTCAGAAATCTTTAGTGTGTTTTTTAATATATAAATCAAATGATTTAAATAAATAGTTGTTTGCTCTCTCACTTTCAACGACTTTGCATCTATAGGCAAAACAATGCACAGTTGGTTACTTAACATTGCCCAATGAGAATAATGAGCTGAAAACTTGAAAATCATTCTTTACAAATGAAATAAAACCTTTAAGCTATGAAGGCGTTAAAACATATGCTACTGAACATATGAATTATCTGTTGTTTTTGGAATAAAATTTCCAAGCTATTTGAATATAATTGAAATCTAGGGTTTCAATTACAAAGTATCAATCTGGAATTTTTAAAAATTGCTTATTCTGCACCAAGCACCGAACTAAGGATTTTATTTGTTAATTATTATGCTCACAACAAATGTACGTGTCAAAGACTATTTTCTTTGTTATTGCATTTCTGTCCTCCACGTACAGGTGGAGGACAGAAGACAACGCTCAGGAGTCTATTCCCTCATTCTACCATGTGGGTCCAGGGATACAACTGGGCTGTTGCCCAGCCAGTCCATACAGTTATCAAGGCCCAATAGAGAGGGATTAAGTGACATATCCGAAGTCACACAAATCACCCCTTATTGAGTTTATTTTGGATAGTGTTAAGTGAGCATTTGCCTTTATTACATCCCAGATAAGTGTCCCATAAGTAATTACAGTTGTGTGACCTTTGACTCCACTTGTTCAGCTTGTTTCTGTGGTCTTTCAATTAAGATGTTAAGAGGACCAAAAAATCAGTTCTCACATTGGTCCTCTGTTAAAACTATATTATAATGCCATGCTTGATTTTGACCAATAATCAGTTGTGAAGTAATGCTGAGTTAATATAGCTGTGGTAACATATCAACAAGCCTAGACTAATCATTGCGGACATATTATTTTTGTACCATCATACATTCTTTATTCAATGAGGACTTATTCAGCTTTTACTGAGTATACAATTCTGATATTCATCCACATGGTGGTAAGAAAGAAACTAGTATCTCCTGCTTCAGCAGTTGATACTTTAGTTAAGTGTAGGGGAGAACACTACAAATAATTTAACAAATAATTTATATTGTAGTTGAATAAAACAAGATTATAAACAACTAAGTTAGGAAAATTGTTCAGAGATGTTATAGAACACATTGATATTCTACCAACATAGATAGATCCGGCAAGTTTCTTGTTCAGTTCATCAGATCAAGGTCAGAGCCTGCTTATTTCCATGTCTGTAAAGCAGAGTTGGCACAGCAGCGTTGTTCCAGTATTGGGATGTGGAAGAAACCGCAGCAAACTCTACCGTCTGCAGCTACCTACCAGCTTTATTAATTGGGATGCTAGTACAGCATATTCAAACTTTGATTTCCTCATTTATAAAATACATTTCCAGTAGTGTCAGTTCCTTTGGGTTAATTAAGATAATTTTAAGGAGTTTTAAACTATAAAAATTTATAGTTTAAAGGACAGCATGGATGTTCCTTCTCAAACTTTCTCATTGAATTTTCTCACATTTTTTTTCTTAGTTGAGTCTACTATTCCTATGCAAATGATATTTAAGATAGAATACTATGTTGTACTCTACATGTTTTGCATTGAGGATAAATATGAGAAAATATTATTTTTAAAACTCATAGTGGTTAAGAGAATACAATGTATACTTTCAGTAGGATGCAGTAGTTTGATAATTTTTTTTCCAAAACTAATTTTTGACTCCTCCTATCCTAGGCTTCTACATGAAGTAGTAATTAGCTAGTGTCCATAACTAATTGATTCTTATGAGAAGAACATTAAACATTAAATAAAATAATAATATAATGATATGAATTGAAACTTAGTACTACATGTAGCTGTAGCTAGAATTTTAAAGGTTTTAGCTTGTATTAAAAATTCAGGTAGGGTCACCAAGATGGCTTAGCTGGTAAAGCTGCATGCTTCCAAGCCTAATGATGTGACTTGAACACACATGACACATGGTGGAAAGCAAAACTGGCTCCCAGGAGCCATCCTCTTACTCTATATCCACGATGTAGCATGGGTGCATCTACATATATACACACAAAACAAAAAAGCAATGTAATAAAATTTAAAAATAGTGCATACCCACACACTCAGGTAATAGCTTTGCTTACAAATATCAATTTTACTTAGGAAAAATATTTAAAATCATAGATATGTAAATAGATTTAAATTTTCATATTTTAACAAAATACTTGAAATGGAAGAATATTATTACTATTAAATGTTTTAGATGTCTCAATGGAAAAAATTCCAATGCTGGAACAGCCCTTTTTGTTTAATTGTTCATGAAAATATTGATGTGAATAAATGTTCTCTTGCCTTGTCCTATACATATGTGTCCTTAAACAGAAGTTAAACAAATGAATACTCCAAAATCTATACTTCATGCTTAATTCTGTCTCAACTCTTGTTTTTGTTTTGGATGCCATGCAAGAGATAAGTTTTTTTTCCCTTTGTGAGTGAAGGTGAATCCTACTTAATATGCATTTTATTTATCATAAATAGTTTAGGTTTGGAATTGTAACACTTTCAAATATAATTTCAAAAAGAAAAGACATCACACTGTCTCATCATGTTGAATAGCATTCCTACCCTCAAGAACTCTTTTAGATTTCCTTTTTTTTTATTTTGGTTTTTCAAGACAGGGTTTCTCTATGTAGCCCTGGCAGTCCTGGCAGCTCTGTAGACCAGCCTGGACTCGACCCCACTAAGATCTGCCTGCCTCTGCCTACTGAGTGCTGGAATTAAATGTGTGAGCCAACATCGCATAGACAGTTTTACTTTCTTCCTTTCTTTCTTTTTTAATGCTGGTATGAATTATAGAAAACAACAATGTTAGTTGAATAGTAATTATTTTATTAATATGCCTAATAAATGTAATTTATGAACATAGAATCATGTATTTATTGTCTTAGCTTACAAAGAGATATTAAGCATGTGCTGAAAATTCTTACTTCAGTTGTTCAATTTTGACCATTAGCTGTGGCTGGGAACATGCTTCATGGGCATATTACACATTTTTCTGTGAAGACCAAAGAATCATATAGATTATATATTATTTAAGTTGATTCTGACATTTTGTATAAGCATAAGCACTTCAGCAGATAAGGGTTTATAAAATACAGTTTAACTTTAGTTTCTGACATGGACTTTTATTCATTAAATGTAAACTTGCTGAACCCCCAAATTCTAAGTAGTATCAGTTTTTTTCATTTTATTTATATATCAAATTCATATTTCATCCTGAATCTAAGACGTCTATAATATACTTAACATTAAGTGCTCTGGTTGGAATGTATCACCTAAAGTTAATATATTGGACACTTAATTGCCAATGTAGCAGAGCTGAACAATGGAAACCATGCAGCTCTGCATGGTTAACAAATGTATTAATTAATTGTAGTTCTGTAGAAGTGAGTTTCTGATAGAAAACTATGTAACCCTGCCTCTATCATATATACTTAACTCCCTTCTACCTTCTTCCTTCGCATTTTGACTCCCAGTTTGAAAACAGAGTCCTCATGGCAGGGAAGTTATGCCAGTGAAGGCCTGCAGCATCCGGTTACACTGCACACACCATCATGAAAGATCTAGAGATGACTTTGCTCACTCACTCTCTGACATTCAGCCCAAGGCTCAAACCCATTCCATGCTGCTCCTCACATTTAGGTTGAGTTTTCTCACCTAAATGTACAGGACCTAGAAAATGCCTTAGAGACATGTCCAGAGGTTTGTGACGAAGAAGATATTAGATTCTAGGAAGTTGATGACCAATACAATATCATAGCACTAGAAGATTTGGAGGTAGACAACTTGCTGACTTCCACAGGGCTATCTGAAGAGGAATTTGCTTTTGGATGAATTATGACATGAGATCAACTAAATTTACACCTTGTATGTGTAATTCTTCTGTGCCATAAACTCTTTAAAGATAAGATTAACGTGATCAAAGTAAATGGAGTCCATGTACGTATAGTGCTCAGATTCTAATGAATGAGGCTAATTGAGCAAGATGAGCAGCTATAAGTATGCATTATGATAAATAAAACAAAAGAAAATGAATGACCATATTCAGAGAAGGAGACAGGAAGTCAGAAACTGCCTCCATGAGGAAATGACAGGTGACTAGAATTTGAAATTCAGTACGAAAGCCAACCTTCTGAAACTCTGTAAAATAAATGTTGTAACAGAAGAAAGACAACTAATATACAGGATGCATCTTACATGTGAGACTTTTTGATGGCTTTGCAATCTTTCAATCTTTCAAGCACGTTTAATTCAATCAATTCTGTATGCTTCTGCCAAATGATTCCTATCTAAATACATCTCTAGTTCTGTCAATTACTACAGGTCAAAGTTTTCAATGGCTCCACACTGACTAGAGAAAAAGTTAACCTTATCTTTTCTGGTTTCCAATGTGTCTGTTATCTGTTGTCAGTACTGAATCTATTTTTCAGTCCTACATTGACTCCTCATTTGAAATGCAGTACATTTACAGAACATTACAATCCATTTCTCAAATATATGTACTTCCCTTTTTTGCTTATATAGATGCTCCAAAGCTTTCCTATGATAATAAAAGTAAGAGTAAAAATTGAAAAATATCAGGTTTAGCTCAAGTCCTAAATCTTTTGAGGAAGTCCCAGGAATCCAAAGTAAAAAGAGATCCCTCATTTGAATTTTTCCACTTTATATCTTCTTCATTATATCTACTACATAAAAGGAGAGAAACTATCTGAGCATTTATTGTAGTAACACAGAATGAATGATAGCACATTGTGAATCTCACTTAATGACCCATTGTCATTGTTTATACATTAATCTTCTCCAACTAGAGTATGCATGTGTCTAGGAGCTGCAGGGAGACTCTTTGCTTTCTCTGTATATGGAGATGGCATTAAACATCTACTAAATCATTCCAGAAGTCATAGGAATAGGTTTGATTTACCAGACTTAAGAAGGGTGTATTTTCTTATCTCTGGGCACATAGAAGTATGTGCCTTTGCATAGTTGTAATATGAAGAGGCAGAATGGTCCTCTCAGTATCAAAGACCCTAAGCTCAGAGTTGCTGAAGCACAATTCTTCAATGATACACAGCAAGTGAAAGATAGGTTTCATATAATGCCAGGATCATGGTTAAAGGTCTAAGAGGATCTGAGGAAGGAAATTAACTAACCAATTTGAAAATATAATCAGTGACAATCAAATATATTATGACCTCCATAATTTATGTTGTTTTTTTTTATGTCAAGAGATACCATAAGACAGAGGAATCTGAAATAAACTACTGTCCTTTCTAAAAGAGTGAGCTTTATGCATTTCTATGGCTGTATTTCTTGCAGCCTGGCATGTGGGGCCAAATGAGTTTCTGACAGGACTGTGAATACTCATTGAAAAACTGAAAACCCACAACAGATGATTAAAACTAGAGCCTCATTCTCATCATTTACACAAATTACCTCAAAATTTACTAAAGTCTCCAATTCATAACCTGAAACTATGACACTAGAAGAAGAAATCCAGTGAGGAATACTGAGGACAATGGAACATGGTTTATGTGAAGAGACACCAAAGCATAGGAAACAAGGGGCTTGGCAACACACCAACACACCGAAAAGCTTCTTCCCTGCGAGGAAGAGGAAGAAAACAAAGACAGAGCCCACAAGGGGAGGGGAAGCTTCAACGACTATCCTTCTGGTGAGCAGTTTTGTTTTCAAGAAGGTGGTAAATTTAAAACAGAACATCAAAAATAAGCTGTTCTTTTTTAAAAAAAATGAATAATTGATCTAGATAGATATTTTACCAAGAAGACATATAATTCACCATATTGTGTGAAGAAATGCTCAGTGTCACTAATAACCTGGGAAATGGAAAAGAACAGCAAAACAAATTATCACTTTTTCCACTGAGGATTTATTTTTATAAAAAGACTGGAAGTCAACAATTACTGTTGAGTCTATGGGGAAAGGGAGTCCCTTAAAATTAGTGGGGATGTAAACTAGTGAGGTCATTATGGAAATAACAGGCTATATAGGATTCTTAAAATTTACAAGTAGAACTGCTGTGTGACCCAGCAATCCACCTACTAAATTTATATCTGAAAGGAATCAAATAAGCAGGTCAAGGTAACATCTGCACTCCCATGTCTAATACGGCACTCTTCAAAGAAGCCTAGAGGTGGAAACCACCTAAGTGCCCATCAGCTGATGAACGGAAAAAGAAAACACAGTGCAGATACGCAGAATGAAATCCTGTCATGCATGACATCAGGGTTGGAACTGAGGATAATTTTGTGGAAGGAAATAAGTCAGGATGAAAGACAAATGGTGTCACATGTGGTCCCATTGTTTCATGAATATCTTTAAAACAACAACAACAAAACAACACATGATTTCATAGAAATCAAAAGGAGAATCGGGCTGCAGAAGACTAAAGAAAACAGGAGAGGCGTGAGGGGAAAAGTCTGGCTAGTAGGCTCTAAGGAGCACTAGACAGGAGCAAGTTTTGTCATGCTTTCACAGAGCAAAGTGTCTATAGATGCTGGCAATGAATTGAACACTCAAAAAGTTATGAGTTTTCACATAAAAATGGAAAATGTTTTGGGGTGATGGATCTGCTGGATGTGTCTATCAAAACATACATTACTTTATTAATATGTGTAGATTTTATGTTTTTAATAAAAATAATTTTGATAATAAAAAAAAGCATTGTCTCTGTGTTTGAATCTTATTTTTCATCATTTACCATCTTGATAGACAGTGGGTCATCTAAATCTACTCTCCAGCCTTTGTATCTATAATTGATGGTAGTAAAATTACACAGAGAGCATAGAACAAGTAGCATATACATAGTAGAACTATGTTGCTGCCCAAGTAAGGAGTCCAAAAGTCACATCAGAATAATAACAGATTTGATGTTCACTGTGGGCTTCCTTACTGGTTCACAGAGCTTCATACTCAGACTTGTCAGGATGCAAGGCAAGCTCCTTCTGGGGTCCTCTCCATAAGAGTGCTGAGGCCACTCATGATGGCTCCCTTCCATGAGATAATAACCTACAAAGGACCCACCTACCAAGAGTGTCACACAGTACGTAAGATTTACAGGAAAGTGTTTGGGGAAGCATCCAGTGGAAAGTGTGAATGTACATTTCCCTGCTATAGTGGTGTGAAGCTTTGGGGAAAGACAATGATGAAGTTATCCAGTACTGTACCCTGTGTGCCGCAATAAAGACTAGACAAGCAAGATGGTTCAATATTGGCAAGACTGCTTAGGAAGGTAACCAGTTGCACTCTCAATTGCATTTAAGGTCTGATCCGTAGAGGGAATTCAAACCTTGTACTGCATGCACGGTCAGACCCATGTCTGGAGAAGCTATAAGCCCTAAGGGAACCTATTTATGTTGTTTTGATGAATGATCATCTTGTCAAATTATCTTCTAAATATTCATGCTTATATCCATAGTATGCTTATATCATAATATTTTGATGTTCTTCTCTTTGGTCAGAGATGTTTCTTTTTTCAGGGTATATGGTTAATATTGACTCATAACCATTTAGAAGGCTGAGAATAAAGCAACTATGAATGTTCAGTGAAAGTGGACACACATATATATCATACATATATATCACACATATATATACATACACTATCTATATCTATATATCTATATCTATATCTGTATATATCAACCACACCTCTATCCCAGGGCTCATGGAACATCAGGAAAAGAAGGGCAGGAGGAGAGCTGACCTCCAGGCATGGCATAGATGTTACACACATGAACTCCCAGCAGCTGGGCCTATTCTCAAAAGATCATCACAAGGCCAAGAGCCTTAAAATTCCAACATGAAAGAGAGAGGGTCTCCTGATACCTTAACTGTCACTGAGTTGAGGCTCTAATGGCAGTTGCTGGCAGCTGAGAGAGAAAGTCACTTTTTTGTGGGAGGAGGTGGGGAAGGTGGCATGGTAGGTTGCTCAGGCCTCATCGGATGTCTCAGACACATGTGTGTATGAGAAGCATTAACTAGACTTACTGAGTTGCTGTGGATATCACTATATGTCAATAAACACTGATTGGCCAATAGCCAGACAGGAAGTATAGGCGGGACTAACAGAGAGGAGAATTGAGGAGGAAGGAAGGATAGAGAGACTGGCTGGAGCTGCGGTGAGGAGAAGAAAGATGTAAAGTACCGGTAAGCCACGAGCCACGTGGCAAAGTAGAGATTAATAGAAATGGGCTAAATATAAGAGTAAGAGCTAGACAATGATAGGCCTGAGCTAATGGCCAAGCAGTTTAAATAATGTAAGCGTCTGTGTGTTTATTTTATGAGTGGGTTCGGTCAGGGAATCAGGGACTGGTGGGACTTGGGAGCTGGAGACTGGCGGGACTTGGGAGCTGGAGAGAAGCTCTCCAGCAACACTGAGTCATAAGCAATGGCAAACGGCCAAGGTAAAAACATTATTTTCTTTCTCTTAAAAGTCAGCAAACAAACATACATACACAAGCATACAAAACTAAATGACAACAACAAAAAACCAAACAAATGTTGAGGTTTGTTTGTGTGTGTGTGTGTGTGTGTGTGTGTGTGTGTGTGTGTGTGTGTGTTGTCCAACTACTCCTGAGCATGAGGGCTTGCCCTTGAATGTGGTCGATATAATCCTCTCACAACATTGAAAAAAAATCTGATTTTCTCTTTCCTAGCAGATTCCAATTGCAAATAGCTTCTTGATTAGAAAGGGTACTGGGAAGAAAGTTCTAACGAGCTACTTTCTTCTTTCTCTTTTCTTAACTTTACTTGATCTGTGCAACTTAAAAAAAAAATGGGACTAGAGAGACAACTCAGCAGTTACGAGAATTCACTGTTCTTGGGGAATCCACATGTCTCTGCAGCTCCACAGGCTCTAATGCTCTCTTCTGGCCTGCTCATGTGGTACAAAAACATTCTTGCAGGCAAATACATACATAAAGACAACATAAAATAAATCTGTGGAAATATTTAAAAAAATAATTGAATGTAATCTCACTGAGAACCCTCCTTTAAAAGTGTCATTTAATGCAAATGTCTCAGAACAAATGACTTTTCACCAGTTCTTTGCTCCCCGTTTCTTCAACAAACTGGATTTGCACATCAACAATTAATTTGTGTACCCAAGATTTTACTCATTCCATTAAAGAGTTTTGCAATGAAATAAAATCAATTTTATTTTAATTGTTTTGTTTTTAAGTATTTTTTCGGCTCCTAAAATACACAGTCATTCATATCATTTCTCTGGTTATAGGAAATGATTTCATTTAAAATATGCCACTTGCTAGCCTGAGGCCTTCTGCCTCAGAATGTACCTTAGGCATGTGTTAATTGACCCATGAATTCTGCTTATTGTGCCTTATCGCTATGTTCCTGGTTCCTGTGAACAAGTCCTGTTGCAAAATTTGCTCTGGGCAATCCAGCATTTTATCTCTTGTCTGTCATGGACTTAACCTCAGTTAGGCTTCAATTCTTTGCCAGCTGAGTGATAACTAGTAGGTTGGCTCTTTAGATTTGGGGGATTTCTCTTTGTTTGGCTTTCATGTTTCCAAAGCACTAGACTGGAACACTTCCTTAAACTAGATGTGTCTGGCTGTAGATCCTTCACATGTTTTTAAACTACAAATCAGGCTAATACAGTTATTGTTTTCATTATGATGAGGACACTGGTTGTGCTGCTTGCTCTGAGCCAGCACAGTGAGAGGTGATCCATGATGCTTCCGCTGCTCCTGTTCATAGCTTATTTGTGTTCTCTTGTGTTATTTCTAAATCATTGTTTATTCATTTGTTTTCCGCACCATATTGCTTTGTGTTAACTATTTTGAGGTAGAAAACTATTTTTTCTAAGTTGTAAAGTTTGGGTCCATATAATCATAATATTTCTAAAGAGTTCTTGATTGGTAGTGCTTGCTTATCAATTTTTTACACTATTTAATGGATTTTAGCCAACATAATAAAAAAACTGAGTGGACTATTGTTTTCAATTTTATAACATTTCTGACAAATATACTGGGGTATTTTTTACCTAAAAACATTTTAAATATATGTATGTACCTTAATTTTAATTAATCTCATTTGTTGTAATCAAATTTATTTTTTAAATTCTGATCATATATAGTTATATATTTGCATTGTACTTGAGTGCACAGTAATAACAATGTAATAAATAAAATTTATTTATAAATATATCAATTTATTTTTGTACTATAATAACTAATAAAAGTAATAATGCTTTTATAATGTGTTTATCTAAGACTAGTTTTAAAAACATCACATTTCACTGCCTGGAGTGAGTCCTGTCTTAATTGAGGTCTCTGCACAGTGAGCTACATCAACTTTCTACTGCTTCAGTGAGGTAGCCACATGTATACAGGGTCAGCTATGAAGTCAGAAGGCTCTTGTTTCTTTCCCTATGATACTTCTTTCTATTGCTTCAGTGAAGTATCTACATGTATCTACAGGGTCAGCTATGAAGTCAGAAGACTCCTTTCTTTCCCTATGTCACTTTTTTCTAGATTGATTACCAAGTCAAATTTCAAATGGTGGTTTTTTTTTAATCTAAAAAAGGACAAAACTATAATATCTGACCTGCAGAGTTATTAGAGAACAAAATGACTTACCACTTATAAGTATTAACAATATATACTTATGCCTTCCTTGTTATGGACAAGTCAATTGCTTTAGTCATGTATTCAAAGTAAACTGGAAAACACTTTGCTATAAGTCATATATAATGTAGCATAGGAGGCTGAACCAAAAGCAAAAATAAAGATTTTATTTCACACAGGTGAATAAATTCTCTGAACTGTTTTTATTATGAAAGAAGATGATGTTGATGCGGACTTAATGATAAATTAGTAAAATTGATATTTTTCAAGTCTATTTTTTAACTTGACTGCATAAGCATTTAATAAAAGAAAATTGTATTAGGCTTTCAAAAATGTTTTATTTCAGTATCCACAACACTTGCTACTGAAATAAATACATGCCATGAAGCAGCTCCTTTTCATTTTTCAAATTAAAACTTTAATTGAATTTTGTCCTTGAAGTTGATTGCAGCTAAATGCAGATTCAGCATTATTGTTTTACACATTTATTGGTTTTGTGAAATGAAAATTATTTATCCACCAATTCTTATTTTCCACTACCTCAGGGAAATTCTACATAGAGAGCTGCATTAAGAAGCATATTTACTATAAAATATTCTTAAAAGGATCTCAATAAACTGTGTGATGATATAAAAATAAATATTGAGTTAGTTTTTAAGCAAGACATGCGACTGTGGTTGCTTGGAAGGAACAAAAGTTGTTCCCCATTGAACAAAATCCATTGGATTTGGTTGCACGAGACTGATTCTTTGTCCCTGTGTATTTTCAGGGGACAGGGGAAGAAGAACGCGAACAGTTTCTACAGAAGTGCAGCTATTTGTTTCCTAAATTTTATTAATACCAAGTTGAAACCTATTTAAATAGGCTTTGCCAATGTCATTCCTAAAATGTCCTTTTCTGTGAAATATTTTGCTTCTGCAACATCTTCATAAGAGTCAACATCTCCTTTTTTAATTGGAGACTCCACACCTGGAGAATGTGAAGAATGCATGCAAGAAAACAGCAAGGAAAGGAGCATCTCTACTCCTGAGAGCAGGGTGGGGGAGCACAGCCAAAGAAAGTTCCCAGAAAGTCACAAAGGGAAGGAGAGAGAGTGTGTGTCTTTTGGTTTTATGTATGTGTTCATAAGTTTAAGTTTTAATTCTAAAATGAGGAAATGTATTTGTATCTCTTCAAAAATTCCATTTTTAATATAATGGAATTTTAATTCATATAAAGTACTATGGTAAACAATGCAGAATTTTCAGAGTTATTTCAGCATTTTTTAGAGTATCAATGGCTCTGTTTAAATGTACTCATTTTGCATTTCTAGTAGACTTAACATATAAAGTGCTTAGGGTTATTTATGATTTTGCCAGACAAACCACTTTCTTTTAGCAATGCTTTTGGCTTTTAAACATTGTTTCCCATTAATAAAAGGAAGTGACATTTGGATATGAAGACTGAATATAAGCTTTAAATAAATTGCATATGATTTACTATTTAAATCTGGCATTTAAATCGGGTTATACAATTCAAAATATGTTCTCTCATTATAGGGTTTAGGTTTGAAGTATAAGTCATTGTTCATAATCTTGCACTGCTATTAAAATGCCTTGTTTCAAACCTAAATATTAAAACAGATTTTTAAGACATGTTCTGTGGCATATGTAGTTAATTAGCTAGGCAATACCAGGACACTGCTCTGTTCAAATGAAGGTGTATTTCTTTTGGGGAGCACCAAAATTATTGTCTAAAGCACCACAGACCACATTTTATAGTATTTTCTAAATATGCATTTCTCTCAGATTTTTCTTTATGAAGAACTTTCATCAAAGGTCATTAATAAAAGGCATTTCTGAGCTGCAAACCTGAAAGGATCAGATCACGTAATAGAAGTTTTTATAACTCTAATGTATTGCTTATGTTCTGTATTCTTGCCTTGTAAAACACTTATTTTTCAAATATCTTCATGTCATAAAATGCAAAGATTATTGAAAGCCCATGGCACAGAGAAGCATCCAACTTACAAGGTGGCTGTGATTGATGGCACTGTGCCCACCCAGGGCTGGGTAAATGAGGCCCGGATGTCACTAATCTTCCTCTTTGCTTTCTTTGTTGCTTTATTTGTTACAACTTCCTTCAGGGAATTTTCATGGCTGGATTGTAGGATACACGGATTTTTTTCTGAACTGGTATTTGTTAGTAATTACATTTGAGAATAATATTTTGACTTAGTGAACTTCTTTTGCATATTACGAGTAAGAAACATCTCAATAAAGGTTAATACAGCATGAATCACAAAATCTACTCTCCCTACTAATTCTGCAAAACTCTTTACGATGATATTATAATTTTAGTTGTTACACAAAGGACAGTATACTACATATTAATTAAGAAATGTTTGACTTTCTTATTAGGAAATGACATATGAAATGCCTTTAAAATGTTTGATACGATGTTAAGAAATCTCTAAACACATCTCCCAATATTTTATATTCAACTACTATACTCAGACGCAGAAGTTAATATTACATTTCTTTAGAGTTACAAGGTTGATCTTATGGTGATGATGTCTGAACATTGATCTTCAGTGTGGTAATGAGGTAAATAATTCATTCTTTGGAAAGCTTTTCTAGGACAGAAGTTCTAGTTCAAGGATGAAGGGTAAGTGGAGGTGAGAAAGAGTCATTCTAAGTATAGACTCTGCTCTCATCCATCAGGTCTTGGAAGAAGAGCCTGGAATACAATAAAGTGACAATTCACAGAAGTTATTTAAAGTTCACCAAGTCATTGAGGATTCAGGGTACTGTGGAGAAGGTGTGAAAGAACAGGCATGCTCCTGATAGGATTCACTCTCAGTTACCTTTTGCTACTTACTGTGTGATCATGAGTCAGATAATGTCTTCAAAATTTAGTATCCAAATTACAATGATAATAATGCTACTCATATATCAGCTTATTTTACTTGAGAAATGAAATGCAGAGTAAAACATTAGCATGGTAGCCAGCAAAAATCGTAACAAAGAGATATACTTAATGTGAATGTTATATTATATTGTTTAATAGCTTAAATTCTGCTATCAGGCAGTTCTGTGCTCAATCTACAATTGTTACTTGCTGACAAAAAAAGCATTTGAAAATTGTTTACAATTCTCTTATTTATCCTTATATGGAAATAGAAGTTGTAAGAGGCTTTACATCATAGTGATGCTTAGATTTGATAATATAATGTGGCCCTGATAAGATTGTGAGGGCCTTAGAAAATGCCATTTAAAATATTCTGGTTGTTATTGTACACTGTAAACAGGAATATTCATTATTTGAGAAAATGTTGGAGTACACAGGAGCATACAATAGATTTCATAGCTGAATGTTATATAGATCTATAATAGCAGAAAAACGAGAAAGAATATTCTGAGGCTTCTTTTTTCCATGTGCCTTCAGTGGATCTTGATGGGACTAGCAATTTCTAGTCCATGAAAGTCAGGAAGTGTTATCACAGCCTGCAGAGAAACAGTTAAACATGAAAGAATCACATGGCAGTGGTGGAGGACAATTCAGAGACACCTGAAATTATTCCATGAGCAACCTAAAAGCTATTTGGGGGAATGCTGGGCAGTCTAGACATGATGCAGAATAAGTGAAACAATACTTTGTGTTTATATAAAACCTGGAGGAGCTTACCAATACATAAATTAAATACAAATTCCATCTATTAAGTTAACTTGTGTCGAGTTCTACTGAGTCATCTCTCCCACTTCAAGCGTCAATATTTAAAACGAGATACAAGCACCATACCCTATTTCCTCACTACCCTTTGAGAACTGTGTACTTCTGATTGCACTCAGAAAGGTTCTCCAAATTCATTGCCACATGATTACTTTATGTCTGTATTACATTATTACTGATGATGTAAAGTACTTCATTTACCTTAAAGTCCTTAAACTTTACATTAAGGCAAAACCTTTTCTTTCCTATGGCAACATTTTCATTGGTTTCAGTGAAATGGTGACATTACTCAGTGAGTGCTTGTTTAGTCTTTGGTCTACAAAGACACAGATCTATCCACTTGCAATTATCACATACCAAGTTTTAAAGAATTCCATATTATTTTATTACCAAAGTTCAAAACTGTTAATAAAACACCATCTCAAAACTCTAAAACGTCATCATCTGAGGTATGTAAAATATCTAAGGCTAAGTTCTCACAAAACTCATACCCCAATGAAAGTCTTCCCCACCCATGTATGCACATGTGATAGAGTGTCAAAACACACTCCTGTGACAAGCATAGGATCAAAATTAAGTACATCTCATTCAAAAACAAGAATGAAGAACCTGGAATAAAAGTGGAGATAATATGGGTGAAGCAATTCATATCTGGCCACCTAAATTCCATCCAGTTTTGTAGTCTAAAAAGAATCCTATTTTATCTGGTATTCTACTTGTGCCTGCTTTCAAATTATCTTCGTGTTTTTCTCAGGTCTTTGGAGTCAGGTTGTTGTACCAGTGCCTTCTTTTCTTTCTCCTTTCTTTCTCTCTTTCTCTCTTTCTCTCTTTCTCTCTCTCTCTCTCTCTCTCTCTCTCTCTCTCTCTCTTTCTTTCTTTCTTTCTTTCTTTCTTTCTTTCTTCCTTTGTTTTCTGTTGTTGGAATTTGATATTCAATATCCTTAACTATTTCATGTTGACTCAATATATTTCCTTACAAGCTGGCAATAATTGTACAAATATAGAATTGAAGTCAGTGATCTAGTTGGCTCTTACTTTTGTACAGGGTGAATGAAAAAGATCTGATTTTATTCTTCTGCACGTAGACATGCAGTTTCCCCAGCACCATCTCTTGAAGAAGCTCTATTTTCTCTGTGTGGTTTTGGTGTCCTTCTGTGGATCCTTGTAGATCTTCCATTTATTTCACAGTCTCCTTTAGACAGTATACTTGAACACAAATGTTTTCTAAGAAAACCATATATAATATCACTGATAAAAATGGTTTAAACTCATTATGTAAGATTATATAATTCCTGATGACAAATATATAGTGGATTAAAGATAGAAATGCAATGTTTAAACAGAGAATTTACAATAAAGTTATATCTATAGTAGAATGGTCTATGGTCAGTAGAGATGAGGAAAGTAAATTTAAATGCCATTCATTTTTAAGACATTTTTCATCCAAAATTTCTTTTTAAGCAATAAGTTGAAACATTAGCATTTGCTAGTCTGAAGAGTGGGGATCCAGATGTTTGTTTCATTAGTCTCACTTGTTACCTATAATTTAAAAAGATATAGCAATTAGGTGTTTGAAAAGATAATTCTTCAGGGAGCTGTTCTGATAAACAGATTTTAGATCAACAGCCCTATAACATTCTTAGCTAAATATTAAGACGCTTAACAGTAGGCTTTCTGGAGCAAGCCAAGGCTTCAAATTTGCCAGTTCCCAGACAGATGGGCAGATAGGTGCTCCCCAAGCATCTAGCATATGCTTCTCTGTGGAGACCATGAATTGCTTTCCGGGTGACATTTTTGCATGGCCTAGGTTACAGAAGTCGACAATGCCTATTAATCTCCCAGAGTGCCATCACTTATCCCATAAAATTTAGTGTAAGTGCTCCAGTACTTTGAGTTTTAAAACATCCAAACACAAAAGCCCATGCATTTGTTGCTAGTTAGATTAATCATTCATATTTAATTAAAACCTGTGTGATATTAATGTGTGTGCTTGCATGAGGTTGGATAGGTGCAGTCCCATATGTAAAATGACATGCATCTAGAGGTCTCCGTTTTCAGTTTCAACTTCTACTTATTTGAGGAACAGTCTCTTTTCTTCACTGCTGTTTATACTAGGCTAGCTGGACATTGAGATTATGTTGATTTCCCATTTCTACACACTGTCCTATGGCAATAGCTTTATTGAAATTGCATACATATGATCTTAGTCTAGCTTTCCGTTGTGTGTCTGGAGACCCAAACTTATGTCTTCAGGTTTCTGAGACAAACATACTATCTTCTGAGCTGTCACCCTGTGCATGATAATATTTTTTAAGTTCTAGTTTACAAACTTCAACTTAAACAGTATCAATGAGGATGCTAACACAGGGACATTTCTGTTTAGAAAATCTTGTTTAATGTATTTCCATTATCATGCAAGCCTGCTGCTGATGGTGGTCATTGCATGCTCTCTTATACCTCTCCTTAACTTTGTTTCAGAAAAGGAAGATCTCTATGCTATTTAATTGTTGGTCAGGAGAAGGGGTGTCCTAAGATTTCCAAAACAATACGGACTTATACTATTGTTCTTGGTTGTCTCTCAGAACTTGAATATAAGATGTTTTTTTGCTAAAGACCCCACCTTGTTCAAACTCAGATTGGGAGGAATTGAGCTAAAATTGTCCTGGAAGCCTCCTCACTGAGTAACAGCCTTAACGTATCCAAAAGTGTATGTGTGCAAGCAATCAAGGGAGAAAATAAATGAACAGTCCTACCAAACTGTAAAGACTAAAAACACAAAAGTAACCAGTATGGCAGCTATCTCAAAGGATACAAGAGTGTCACTTATATCATGGAAGCAACCAACAGCTGTTTAATTGGACTTCAGTCTGACTCAATGGGAATAAATTCATGCCTGGTGCTGTAAACCTAGCCATCTACCTGTGGCTGGAGAAGGCATAGTTTTTAGGAAGAACTTACTGATGTAAGATTCCTTCTGTACACTGTGAATATGTGTTGCTTTTTTTTAGTTGATGAATAAAGCTGCTTTGGCTTATGGCAGGGAAGAATATAGCTAGGCCAGAAAGCCAAACTGAATATGGGGAAAGAGAAGGGTGGAGTCACAGAGACTCCAGCCCACCGCCCGAGGAGCAACATGCCAGCAGACCATGAGGCAAAACATAGATTAATAGAAATGGGTTAATTTAAGATGTAATAGATAGCTAGCAAGAAGCCTGAGCCATAGACCAAACAGTCTGTAATTAATATTAAGCCTCTGAGTGATTATTTTATAAGCTGCTGCAGGCCTCCGGCTAAAACTTACTACTTGTATTTACCCAGACCAGTATAATTTCTAACTGTTTTTTAAACACATATTCTTATATCCAGAGATAAGTATTGCTATTAACTACTTTCATCAAAGATCCTTTTTTTTTTTCAGCAATCAGAAGCTACTAGATAGTTACATCTGGTTACAATACAGAGAAAAAGTACATGTAGAGTGTCCAGAGCTAACTTATCCATCTACAGCACAACGCCTACACCTGAGGCTCAAGAAATAGCATGAAATGGGAGCAAAAAGATTGTAAGAGCTAAATAACTAGGATACCTACTATCAGACAGTGCCTTCCAGAAACGATAGTGAAGGCAACACCGTGAAATCTCAACAACGTGGTTACCTTAATGAGACTTGCATAATGACCAGACTAGTTCACCTGCCAACATGGATGGGAGAAACTTCCCAAAGTCCTCCACCCAATAACAATAATAATTAGAGAAGAGATCATGAATTCTAGCTAAGGGAAGGGTAAGGAAAGAATTGTAAGAAAGGATGGAAATAATATAAATACAATACTCATTATGAAATTCTCAAAAACCTCTTTTTAAAAAGAGAATTACCACATGAAGATTCACTATGACCCTCAACATCATCTTTTTCTTTGATCCAAATCCGAGCTTGCAAAGGGCATTTGTTTTTCTTTTAAAAATTAATTACAGCTGGGTAGTGGTGGTGCTCGCCTTTAGTTCCAGCAGAGGAAGGCAGAACTCTGTGAGTTCAAGGCCAGCCTGGACTACAGAGTGAGTTCCAGAAAAAGCACCAAAGCTGCACAAAGAAACCCTGTCTCAAAAAACCAAATAATAATAATAATAATAATAATAATAATAATAATAATAATAATATTTGTGTATGTGTGTGCATGTGTGTGCGCACATGCACACACACACACACACACACACACACACACACACACACACACACACCTGTGAGCCCTCAACAGCAAACATGCCTTCCAAGGACTTTCTTTTCACCATGTAACTTAGGTAAGGTTGTCAGCAGGTGCCTGTACTCAATGATATGTCTCATTAGCTCACTTTTTAGGTAGCAGAGTAACAGAATGTGAATGTATTTGAAAAGGGTGGTGAACCCAAGTCAACAGGGAACTTGTCTTTCTTATACCTTTCTGGCTTTTCCCCCGATGTTCTGTGAATTGTTCTTGCCTTAAGAAATAAGGAAAAGAAATTTAGAGGCTCTCTTTAAAGAACCTTAGCAAACAGTACCTGATTTATCAAATAGAGAATCATGTGCATAAATCTGTGTTATTTTACATGAAAATTATGCAGTTTGTGTTTTATCATGATCTAGTCCCTCATAAAATGTAATTAATCAACACATTTGCCATTCCCAAGAATTCTGAGCAGGTGATGAATGGTGATCCAGCATAATCCTCTACAAAAATAGCACCATACTGTTTAATAAAGTAATCCCATTAACATCCTGGCTCTGTAAACAGTTCCAAATGTGAAGAGGCTAGGCAGACTCCCCAGAAAGAAAACAAAAATCCAGGTGAAGTTGCATGGAAACTAGAAGGCATAATGTGGCAAGTTTTACACTAATAATTTATGGCTTTGACTCTTTAGATGGTGCATATTAGAGGCCCATTAAGACACATGCATTTCTTGTAATTATTCTTGCCTAATTAGTCCATATTTACAGTTTTGACTTATTTGTTAAAGCAACAATTACTTGGAAGTATTTTAAAATTTTAAGTAGTTAAGGTATTTTTTGTTTATGTTTTTGTTATCAGCTTCCAATTCTATTACATTATGTGCAAGGGAATAATTTTCTGAGCTTAAAACCTTTAAATTTTATAATACATATTGAACTCATTTATGCTATACGAAGATAATGAAATCTCTCTCTCGGTCTCTCTCCTGTGTGTGTGTATATACCTATGACTATGGAGACCAAAGGACAAGTCTAGGTGTCATCTTCAAAAACGCCATTCACCTCCTTTGAGTCAGACTCTCTCATTGGCCTGTTGCTCCCTAAATAAGCTAAGCTAGCTGGCGTGTGAGCTACAGGGATTCTATTGTCTCTGCCTTTTATGTGCTAGGATTACAAGTGTACATCCTCACACTCAGTGATTTTATGTATTTGTTTGTGGATACAACTCAGGAATTTGAGCTTTTATACCAAGTGTTTCCCTGACAGAACTCTCCCTCAATCTTAGGTACACTCTTAAAAGGTCTACATAATCTGCAAATATAAATAAAATATTGCAACAAAAGTGAGTATATGTCTACACACACACAAACACATACACACACACACACACACACACACACACACACACACACACAAATTTACCCTTTGAACCAAATACCAAAGCTACTTATCAAGAGATATCATTAACCAGAATTAATCTTAATCAATTTTACTTATTAACAATGTTGTTATTAGTCTGAGTGAAAAAATAATTTTAAAAATGAAAGTTATTTCAATAACATCTACAAATATGAATAGCAGATTCTTTAAAAGAAAAACATTTGATAAAAAACAAGCCATTGCACAGATATGAAGTTTCACAATATTTAAAATTACACCAGAGTCTGACTGTACTTTATTTTGAATTCTTTTAACTTTTATTGATTCTTTGTGGATTTCACATCATGCATCCAGATCCCACTTTTCTCCCCATCCCTTCACATCCACCCTCTGCCCCTACAACCTCCTCCCTTAACCAAACCAAAATTTAAAAGAAAACAAACAAACAATCAAACAAACACATAAAAAACCAAGCCCAAACCAAAAACAAACCAACAAAAGAGAAGAATCTCATTGCGGAATCTGTAGTGTGGCCTGTTGAGTCACACGGTTTACCCTTTAGTCCATTCATCTTTACTTGTAAGTGTTCATTGCTGTGAGTCCTTGGTCTGGTTAAAGGCCTCTGGCTTCTACACTATTAATAATGGGCTCTCACTGGGGCTACTCTTGTATATCATGCGGTCCTGTGCCATGGAGATCCTGCAGTTGTGGATCTGTAGATTCATCCTCTTCACATGCCCTAACAATTCATAGACGGAGTGAATAATGGGATGGGCTAACTCGTATCCCTGGTTCTGGGCGCGAGTGGTAGATAGCTTTGTCAGCCCAGTTTTCCCTCATCTTTTGTTACCCCGGAGAGCTCCCCAGCACTGCCTCAGCTAGCTCACCCACTGCAGCCTGAAGCAAGGAGTAGGAACAGTTCTCCTGTTCTCAGGTCCTCAAATGTGCTCAGCCACATTCACACCACCAGGGCCAGCTCTACTGATTTGCCCAGGAGAAATGCTGGCCCTCTCTCTCAATTGCTGTAGCGGGGATACAAGGGTAGTGCGGTCAGCTCTCCTGCTCTTCTGCCCTCAGAGCGGACAACAGGGTCAGCTCTACTGTGCTGCCCATGCAGGGTGTAGGACCTGTTCTCCTGTGTTCTGCAGCTGGTGAGTGGTGAGGGGCAGGGCCAGTCCTCTCACTGTAGTGACCCTGGGGCCAGCTCTCTCACCTGCTGCAGGTAGCAAGGGGCAGAGGGAGAAGGGCATCTTTCCCTCACCCATGACACCACATGGCAGATGGGGGTAGGGGGTGTTCAGCTCTGCTTCTCTCATGCCGTCAGTACTGGCTCACCTGTGTTTCTGACAACAGTGTCAGCTCTAGTGTCCTGCCCAGGTAAGGTGCATGCCCATGGTGAGGGTTGGGGCCTTATTTCCCAAGTGCAGGGTCCAGCTCTCCCCCGGGGGACAGGACCAGCTCTCCTGTTACAGTATCCAGTGAGGGACAGGACCAGCTATTCAGGCATCATTGAAGGGAGAGGCTGGCTCAGCACAGCACGGTTCCTATGAACCTATAGCCCATGGACATCATCACAGACTCCAGCTGCAGCAGCACTATGGACCCAGACATGATCCTTGGCAGCAGTTTGTACCTGGATGTCACCATGTCCCTGGTGGTGGCGTAGGCCACTCAAATCAGTATAGCCACGGTGGCAGCATGGCTCTCAGACACTGATATGGTCTTAGGTGGATGACAAGAACCTGGTCATCTACATCACCCTCAGTGGTAACAGAAGCCACAGACATCAACTCAGATCCTGGCTACTGTAGGACCACACACTCGGACATGGCCCTCAGCAGCAGCCACGGCCTGGATGACACGATGGCCCCTGGTAACAGTACGGGCCACTTAGATAAGCATGGCTCTGATGGCAGCATGGACCTCAGACACCCTTATGGCCACAGGCTGCAGCCTAGATCCCAGACTTCTGTGTGGTCTTTGGCATCACCATAGGCCACAGACATCAATACAGACCCCAGCTATGGTAGGACCACAGACCTAGACATGGTCCTAGATAGCAGTCTGGACTTAGATGTCACCATGGTCCCAGGTGGCAGCCCAGACCTCAGCATCAGCATGGCCTTTGATGGTATTAGGAGCCACAGACACCAACACAGACCCTGGCTATGGTAGAGCCATGGACCTAATGGCCCTTGGCAGCAACCCTGGCCTAGATGATATGGTGGCCTCTAGCCAGAACTTCAGATAAGCTTTAACCATTACTCTGAGACTGGCTACAAATGTTACAGTTTATAAGACTTAACCATTGTTTTAGTTTTCTTACAGGATCCCACCCCTGTACCATTGTCCCCTAGACAGCAGGAAGCAATTTTAAGAAAACAACACCCCTCTCCCAAAAGGTTTTGTTTTCTCAGGGTTATGAATAATTGTCCTCTGTTAGGGTTGGTTATAAGTTGTAATAAGATTGAGGGTGGAATAATAAAGTTTAGACTCAGGATTGTCTTTTGGATAAGAAAAACAGGTAATAGCTAGGATAATAAGGTAAATTATTATATCTACATGTAAACTAATCAGTAACTATCAGCTTCAGATAATTTGCATATTGCATATTGATAAAAATGTAAAATTATTCTTCTATTCCTATTTAAGATAATTTGTATATTGATACAAATACAAAACTTTGTCATATTGTATATATGTCCTGTTTGAAATATTTCATATATTGATACAAATGTAAAATTATATGTCATGCTGTATATATGTTCTACCTGTTTAGAATATTTTGTATATTGATATATGTTAAGGATATTGCTGTCATATTGCACTATACATTTCTACCTCTGATTAAGATATTTTTGTAGGTTGCCACAACTTCAAGATCATTGTCCCTATGCTATATATACATCTGTTTACAGATTGTTTTGAGTTTTTTGTTCTTTTTTTTTCCAGTTTTTCGAGACAGGATTTCTCTGTGTAACAGTCCTGGCTGTCCTGGAACTCACTCTGTAGACCAGGCTTGTTAATGGACTAGGCATTGTTAATGTAATTCTTGACTGTATATGTTGTATATACTTATTGTATATGCTTTATCTTATATTAGTTATAAGCTTCCTTTATTATTTAGACAAAAAGGGGGAAATGTGGTGATATTGTGTCCCCCAATATATTGTGCACCCTAATAAACTTATCTGGGGTCAGAGGACAGAACAGCCGCTAGATAGACATAGAGGCCAGAAAATGGTGGAACTCACACAACTTTAATCTTAGCATTACAGAGGCAGAGACCCATCTGGATCTCTGTGAGTTCAAAGCCATACTGGAAACATCCAGGCATGGTGACACACATCTTTAATCCCAGGAAGTGATGGCAGGAAGCATAAAGGTATATAAGGAGTGAGGACCAGGAACTAGAATCTTGTTAAGCTTTTAGGCTTTTAGCAGCAGTTTAGCTGAGATCCATTCAGATGAGGACACAGAGGCTTCCAGTTTGAAGAAATAAGATCAGCTGAGGAATTGATGAGGTGAGGTTAGCTGTGGCTTGTTCTGTTTCTCTGTTCTTTCAGCATTCACCCCAATATCTGGCTCCTGGGTTTGTTTTTATTAATAAGGCCTTCTAACAATTCGTGCTACACAAGCTTGTCTCAAACTCACTGAGATCTGCCTGCCTCTGCCTCTCAAGTGCTAGGATTAAAGGCGTGTACCATCCCACCTGGCTTACAGATTGTTTATTTTTATAATGTGAAGCCTTAGTCTTAAAGTTATTTAGGTTGATAAAAATTACAGGTTATTGGTCAATTTATAGTCATGTTTATAGTCATGTTAGGTTTTCTTAAATACACAGAAAGATATGTCAGATGGATAGGTAATTTTCAAACACTTCATAGACCCAGAGAATATGGTATTTAAATGTTTTAATAACTTATAATTATGTTGATGTGAGACACAGTTGATCCTGGCAGCACCAGATCTACTCCTGAGAGAATGCTGGGCATTGAAGACACTCCATATGGAAGTTTGTCTTCTTCTTGGCACAAAATGGACTATTGGGAAAAGAACTGCCCTTGTCTATACTGCTGACAGTATGAAAGCTGTCCTTTCCAGACAAGCAGAGCACAAGGAAAAGAAACTACTGAACCTTGCCAAGACAGGGTAATACGGTCTTTCAAAATTCCTGCTTCTGAAAATGATCTGTCAGATATTCTAGGCTGTAAGATGAATTGTTAAATGTTCTTATTAATAAAAAACAGAGAGCCAGATATTGGCATGAAAACTGAGATATCAGAGAAGCAGTGTAGATGAATTTCTAAACAGTCTTATTAAATAAGAAACACAGAGCCAAATACAGAGATAATAGCCAAAGAGAGCAGAGAACTAGCAAAGAGCAGTGACTACCTTATCTTACCACCTCGTCACAGTTGCTTCCCCAGAGAGAGCTTCTTCCTGTTTAACCTGTGTTTTTATTGCCTTTCTGTTCTGCCTTCTCATTGGCTCTAAGCCCAGCCACATGACTTCTTCACACTGCCTGTCTATACAGACCTCCAGATCTCTATGGTTGGTACTAGGATTAAAGGCTCGTGTCACCACACTTGGCTGTGTCCTAGACCACACAGAGACTCTGTCTGCCATGTGATTGGATTAAGGGCATGTGCTACCACCACCTACCTGACTTAACGTTTATGGCTCACTGTGTAACCTCGTTATGTGACCTCTGATCTCCAAGCAAACTTTATTTATTAACATACAAATAAAATCACATTTCAGCACAATTTAAAATACACCACAAAGCAGAAAAAAAACCAAAATAGCCACATTCTTACCAATAGGAAATTCTCAGCCAAGAGAGAGCTATTTCCTGTATACTTACACCTATAAACCTTTCTGTATCCTGTCATCTTACTTCTTCTCTCTGCCTAGCTACATCACTTCCTCTTTCCACCCAGCTCTACCACTTCAGTCTGTCTGTACAGACCTCCAGACCTATATGGTTAACTAGCACTGGGATTAAAGTCATGTGCCACCATGCTTGGCTCTGCTCCCAGCGTGGCCTTGAATTTACAGAGATCCTGATAAATCTCTGCCTCCTGAATGCTAGGATTAAGGGCAAGTGCTACCACTGCCTGACCTCTATGTTTAATATAGTGGCTGGCTTTTTTTCTCTGATCCCCAGATAAGCTTTATTGGGGTATACAAACAAAATATCATCATACTAGGTCTGTAGCCAAATTGATGACCCAAAGGTGCTGAGAAACTTTAGGTGACTGTTCAAGCTGCCTACTGTCTCTGTCTATTCTTGCAAGATTTTTGAAAATTGCTTGCATGCATTTCCTGTTTTCTTAGGTATTATTATGTTCCATCTCTGGTCTTTGAGGGAGTTGAAGACTAGATAGTTACAGTTAAAATCTTCTCAGATCTTAGCTAGAACATATTAAGAACCAGATTCAGATTCTTCAGGATAGGACAGCTTTTGAAATGATGTATTGTAACATGCCATTTACCTCTGGATTTTAGTGTGTGTGTCTTGTTTGATGTTGTTCTTGCTGGTGGTAGTTCTATTTTTGTTTAGGTTATTACTTTTCCCCTCTTCTGGACAATACTTGATAATTGTTCCTATTGCATATAGTTTAGGATTAGGTTAGAACTTTCTTATTTAGGCAAAATGAGGATGTAGAGGGTAGCTGTTCTGGCTTTGACCTTAAAGCATCATCCCTAGAGAGGGAACATATAACTGCTCTACCTGTCTATGATCTTGAAGTACATTCCTCCTGAGGTATGGCCTCTTGAGTCCCTTAAGAACTGAGAGGCATGTAGGTGGTGGTCTCTCTCCCATGGTGGTTTTTGGGTGTTTAAACAGACCAGGCAGAAGAACAGCGTGGATCATAGCTCAGCTTTCCAGGACCCTACAATAAATCTCCCCTGTTGCAGTGAGTCTTATCCCTAATAAATTTCTTACCCTTTAACCAGACTCCATGGATTTATCACTGTAGCTTGCCACTTAAATCAGCTTGGCCCCAGAGGCAGTACCTCAGACACCAACATGATCACAGGTTGTGTCCTAGACTTTGGGCGCCTGTGTAGCCTTTGGTGGCAATATGGGCCACAGACATCAACACAGACTCTGCCTATGGTAAGCAGCACAGGTCACTCAGATCAGCATGACCCATGAGGCAGTGTGGCACTTGGATACCAAAATGGCCACTGGTAGCAGCTCATATTACAGGCCTCTGTAAGACCCTCAGTGGCAACAGGAAGGATCCACAGACATCAACACAAGCCCCCTTGGCTACTTCAAGGCTTTGAACCAAGACGTGGACCTTGACAATAGCCGAGGCCCAGCTATCACCTTGGACTCAGAGGGTTAGCAGGACCATTCATGGCAGCTTGCTTCTCTCCACCTTCACCTCTTCTCCTCTCTCCTCAGCCCACAAAGCATTCTGCCTCTCTCTCTTCTATTTCCCCACCCTGTACTTGCTCACCGTAATGGTGCCCAACTACCCAGTGCCAGGATTGTGGTTGGTTATGACCTCCTAGACCAAGAGGTCTGCGGGGAGCCATCTCTTATCTTCCATCACTTGGGCCAGAAAGTGCAGAGAGGCTTGTGGTTGGTTGTGTGCCCCACCCCCACCCCGGTATGCAAAGAGGTCTGAGAGCCTGGCTGTACTTTTAAATTTAACAAAACATTATAATCAAAGGCCCAACTGTAAAGACACAGACATCCCAAGGATGATAGTTCCCATCTTTGCTGTCTATTGTCATTCACTGAAAACATCATTTACTACTTTGTGAGTAAAACGCAATGATTTTCCTTTCAGACAATCCAGAGTTTGAAATACTTTTAAAATGAAAATTATAATAGCAATAAATATGACTTAGACATTTGCTCACCATTATCAGTATTATAGCATTTGTAAGATTGTGGTAACAAACTCCAAATATGATATCTGATAGTATAATGTATCCATCTTCTTAGAGTTTCCCTCTAACATTTTTATTAATTTTCAGTTTTCCAGTATGAAGGTCTTATCCACAGAACTAGAGAAATTTCTCAGTGGTTAAGAGCACTTGTTGCTCTTGCATTGGACCTGTATTTAGTACCTAGTGTAGCATGAATCTTAAAGAGTCTTATTAATAAAATCAAACCTGAGCCGGGTATTGGGGTGAATACTGGAAGGTCAGAGAGACAGAATAAGTCACAGCTATCTCACCTCGCTGGATCCTCAGCTGGTCTTGTTTCCTCAGACTGGATGCCCCGAGCCATCATCCAGAATGGGTCTCAGCTGAACTGCTGCTAGAAGCCTGAAAGCTTAACCAGTCACATGCTTCTCCAGGCCAAAGGCCTCTCCAGGGCAAATGCCTCTAGTTTCTGGTCCTCACGCCTTATATACCTTTCTGCTTTCTACCACCACTCCCTGGGATTAAAGGTGTGGCTTTCTGGGATTAAAGGTGTGTATCACCGTGCCTGGCCGTTTCCAATGTGGCCTTGAACTCACAGAGATCCAGAGGGATTTCTGTCTCCGGAATGCTAGGATTAAAGGCGTGTGCTACCACTGCCTAACCTCTATGTTGAATATTGTGACTGTTCTGTCTCTGACCCCAGATAAGTTTATTAAAGTACACAATATTTTGGGGAACACAATACCACCACAACCTAGCACCCACATAAGTAGTTTGCAACAGACTTTAACTCCAGTTCCAGGAGACCTAGTGCCCTCTTCTGGCCTCTGAAGAAACATGCATGTGTGTGGCACATCTAACTTCAAGCAGGCATACACACATACTCTTAAATAAAAGCAAATAATAATAGAAAAAAATTATCCAGGACATTGTCAGCTTCAAGAAAAAGAAAGAGCATAACTCCTAGAAACCATGCTGACATAGGAATTTTATTGCAAGTATTTTGGAGAACATCTAAATGTGATTTTGTGGGGCATCTACCATTGGTAAAATGATTGAATTAAAGGGTATATATTCTGTTCTCATGGAGACTGCCAAATAGTGTCTAAGTGACTGTAGTATTTCACACCTCGTTAGTACCACATGTACTCCCAAATCCTCACTTATATTTGGTATTTTTCATCTTTCACATTTTAACCCTTCTAGAAGTAGGATAATATTATATTCTGGGTTTAGTTTACATTTCAATAAAGACTTTTAGTGTGGAATAACTTTTTATACACTTGCTGGAATTTGATACCATCTCTTGTGAACTGTCTTTTCAAATTCATTGTACATTTTTAAAAAAATTGTATTGGCTGCCTGAATCCTATGGATTTGTAATTGTTTTCATTCACTAGCCTCCCTTTGCTGATTGCTTGTGTTGTTCCATTTAGGGAGTTGCTTTTTCCTTCCTCCAGTGATGATTACAAGGAACATGAGCTTCTAATTTTAACGTAGCTTCATTTGTCAATATTTAGTTTCAGTTATAATATCGCGTCTTGATTAATAGATGTTTACCTATTCTAAGACTGTGAAGACACTCTCCAGGTTCCATTCTACATATTAGTTGTTTTATCTTTTACATTTGTACTTTAAATATGACTATAACTTTTTTTTTTAAATCTGGTATGAGATAGGGGTTGGCTAAGGTCATTTTTCTGTATTGCTATATAATTTTTTGACACAACTAATGTAAAGATTATACTTCCCTTTACTGAAGTTTACTGACATCATTCTTAAAATTTAGGAAATTTAGAAGATTCCCTATTGGCTCTTATGAGGTATCTTTTCTTTGTTCTTGATTCTGCATTGTCTTATTTATTATATAGCTTATTATCTAGTGTCATAGTTAGGGTTTCTGTTGACCTAAGCACCTTGGGGAATAATGGGTTAAATGCACCCACAGTTCCATATAACAATTCATCATGAAGAGCAGTTAAGGCAGGAACTCATATAGGGTAGGAATCTGGAAGCAGGAGCTGATGCAGAGGCCATGGAAGGGTGCTGCTTACTGGCTTGCTCAGCATGCTTTCTTATAAAACCCAAGACCACCTGGACCCTCAAACATCAATCATTAATTAAGAAAGCTAAGATAATTTAAGAAAATTTACTGGAAGCATTTTCTCAGTTGAGGTTCCCTTCTTTCCGATACCTCTAGCTTGTGTTGAGTTGACATAAAACCATCCAGCACACCTAGTGTTTTAAATATTCCATATTAATGACATAAAACCATCCAGCACTCTAGTGTTTTAAATATTACACATTAATGTGATGTTTCTGCTATAAAAACATATGAGACATATAGTGGTTTGAAACATTATAAATCTAAGTGTGGCATCAGGGAGATTATAGAACAGGTCATCTCAGTCCAGTGATACCAATAAGACACTCATAATTTTTCAGTTATATATAGACCAAAAACATTTGTAAGAATCTCAAATTCAGTTATAAGGTTGAAACAATTAGAGTAAGTATACTGCTGAAATCAGCTACACTGAAATTAGTCAGAAGGGCCACACATCTGTATATCTAGGCCCTTCACCAAAGTTGGCATGCCATATCATTATTTTCATAAGGCTACAATTCTAAAGCTCTGTCTATTCATCACCATCTCACTGGTATCAAGCTTCCAACACCTAGCTCTTAGAGGGCCAGGCTGTGTACATAGCACAGCAATTCATCAGTGACTCACCAAAACCCAAACAAACTTGATATGGCTAATTAATAAATTCAATAAAGCTTCAGGACATAAAATCAGCATGTCAAATTGTGTTTCTATACACTAAAAATATTCTTTGAAAAAAATCAAGGAAACAGTTCTATTACCAATAAAAAAGAGCAAGACGAGAGGCTTATAAATCAGGGAATCAAGAAGGTAAAAGGTTGTATAGGTTGTATATTACTAACATAAAACATTATATGTTCTTCAACTAATATTGAACATGAGGTCTTTCATGGAGTGGTTGATATACCCAGTGTCACTCTTTTGGAGAAAACTGATTTTTCCTCTCCCAGCAGGCATAAATGACTTGTTTTTTGTTTGTTTGGGTTTTTTTGTTTGCTTTTTTTTTTTTTTTTAAGAAAAAGTTTTTTGGGAAGGGAGGAGAAAAGAACTTAAGGGGGTAGAAAAATATGATCAAAATACATTTAAATTTAAGAATTGTAGTTGGAAAATTTCCTGTGTTCCATCCGGTCCATAGCCACTCAGACCCAAGTAAATACACAGAGGCTTATATTAATTAAAACTGCTTGGCCATTAGCTCAGGCTTACTACTGAGTAGCTCTTACACTTAAACTCAGCCCATTTCTGTTAATCTATATGTTACCACATGTTCCATGGCTTTACCTGTGTGCCATTACATGCTGTTCCCTAGATGGCAGGCTGGCATCTCCTGAGTCAGCCTTCCTCTTCCCAGAATTCTCCTTGTCTGCTTATCCAACCTATACTTCCTGCCTGGCTACTGGCCAATCAGTGTTTTATTAAACCAGTGTACAAAAGCATTATCCCACAGCATTAGTTTTAAATAATAAAAATATAATAGTAAAAACTACGTAAATATTTCCCATATTTTAATGATGGGAAGAAAAGGCTATGAAATGAAAATGTACTCCATATTTTATGGAATTTCTTCAAAAATAAGGGAAAAATCCTAAAACTCCCTTGAAGTCACAAAATATTGTAAATAACTCCAACAATCTTGAGGAAGAACAGAGGTGAATGTCTCACACTCTGTGATGTGAAAACTTACAACAAAGCAGCAGCAATCAGCACAGTATGGTACTATTAGACCATAGTCCAATAAAGCAGAGTAGAGAACAAAACTAAACCAAGCCTGGTACAAGAAACTGCCCCTCAAAAAGTGTGACAAGAACCCATACTAGTACAAAATCAACCCTGTTAACAAACGATGTGGAGGAAGTGCACATCAAGTGCAAAGGAGTGAACTGTTTATTTTTAAACACTCATATCAAAGGGGAAAAAAGGATCCAACTTATGCATCCCATTCTTCTAGAATTGCACATTAGTACATTCTGGATTCAAAGTTCCTGACTGACTATGCTCAGTGTTCCACTGCCAGCCTGACTGAGCTGCGCATTGGTTCCACTTCTTTGCTTTCTCCAGTGTGTATCTATCTTACTGTTGAGTTTGAGTTCAACCTCACAGCCAGGCACAGAGTACAGGAGCTGGGATGGGCTGCCCTAAGCCAGAGAAGATGCAACAGTCCCTGCTTACATACTCTCTAGTTGTCCTTGCTGAGCTGCTGAGGTTTTTTTGGCCATTCCCCCACCATTACAATGGATGTTTTCATTCTGGAATCAAGCATGTATATATCACTTTGAAAATAGGTACCAGGTCTTGGGAATCTCATGGGTAAATCCATTTGGGTTTAAGTCCACAAGACCAGCTATGCCCCAGGTTCCAGCCTACCTCATCCATGTCAGGGAAGACATGGGACTGATCCAGGAGACCTTTAGGCACCAGCCAGGTCATCAGGATCTATGCAAATATTCAGTTCCCATCGTATTAAGCCTATCCTCCCATACATTTGAGTTGTCATCAAAGTCCAGTGCCTGATGTCTTTTCGACTTGAAGGCATCTTCAGTCCCTTCAGTACCACACGTCAGGGATTCCTGATCACATGTCAGGTGATGGCACTGAAGCTCCTAATGTACATGATTTTATATTTTAGTTAATTTGAATCTACATGTTAGAATTTAATTTTTATTAAATAGTAAAAAGTAATCCCAACTCAAAAGTGCATTTTAGACTTCCATAAAATATATGAAATTCTAGTGTCTCTGTCAGTGTTCTGTTGATGTGATGAGATACCATGTCTTATAACATAAAGCAAGCATGGCCTTGCTTACAGTTTCACAGGTTTAGTCCATTTCATGTTGGTGAGAAGGCTGGCAGCATGCAGGCAGACATGGTGTTGGAGAAGTAGCTGAGAGTTCTACATCCTGATTCCCAGGAAGCAGGAAGAGAAAAGTCACTGGGCCTGACTTGGGCTTTTGAAACCCTGAAGCCCACCCCCAGCGACACACTTCCTCTAATAAACCACACCTTCTAGTCCCTCTCAGTTAGCACCACTACCTAAGGACCAAACATTCAAATCCAGTAGACTATGGGGCCATTCTCATGTGAATCACCACACTTACACACATGAGAGACAGCTCAGCAGCTAAGAACACTTGCTCTTGAAGATGAGAGTTAATATCTCAGCACTCATATAACAAACCAGGTGATCTGGAAATGACAGTAACTCCTGCTCCAGAAGATCTAATATTGTCTTCTTGCCTTTGGTCATGCACAGGTACAGACACACACTTGCACATATACTCACTACACACACACACACACACACACACACACATACATATTGATAATAAATAATAAATAAAATAAGTATTAAAAACATGAAATTATAGAATTAACAGAAGACAATATAGGAGAAATTTCCATGAAATTGATCATGACAAAAATTTGTGATGTCCAAAGCAATGGATGAGGAAGGGAGCCACACTCAACTAAGAATCCTTGCTGTACCACAGGAAACAGTCCTCAGAGTTAAAACACACACACACACACACACACACACACACACACACACACACACACA
>CABHPR010144671.1:5317-28086 GCA_902168415.1 Peromyscus melanophrys | reverse complement strand
TTCTGTTTCTGCAAAGTGGTCTACATTAGTCCTTATATCTGTCATCACTTGAGGTGACAAGCATGGTTCCACCAACATGATCACTTCTCCAAGGTTTTGCTTCCACCATTTTGGATAAGGACCCTCATCTGGGGTGGGAAGTGTCTGTCTTGTCACTCTCTGCTATTCCTGAAATCCAAGGGGCTTCAAGAGGAAAGCTTAAAGATAATGACTTACGGCTGCACCTTTGGCCAAAGGAAAGGAGACAGACAGACAAATAAGACAGAATGAATGCAGAAATGTCTTTGTTATCCTATGGGCCCAAGTGAGGCATATTCTACCAAAGGTAGTTTCTAAGTGCCTATTTTACCAGTAATCAGGCAGTTTTAGTGATGGTGCAACAGAATGTTCCAGGGGCCTCTCCTAGTTTTTAGGTGAGAATAACATTTAGTCTGTCTATCTATCTATGTATCTATCAATCTATCTATATCTATCTATCATCTATCTATCTATCTACCTATTATCTATCTATATATCTATCTGTCTATCTATTGACTATATCTATCTATCATCTATTTATCTATTTTGATAATAACATCTTTATCTAGATCTATCTATCTATCCATCTATCTATCTTTATCTCATTTATCTATCCATCAATCATCTATTATCTATCTAGTCTATCTATATAATGTATATATAATTTTACATGAGAAAATCTTATTTCTTAGAGAAGTTCTGGTATCTCTACTGGCAAGGCTTGCTAGTAGATGATGTGAGGTTAGGTTAAGGAAGAGTATGAGGAAAATGGTCCAGCAGAGCAAGCTAAGAGAGGGAGGGAAATAGTGGTACCGACTGATTCCAGTTAAATTCTATGAAACAATAAAACCTTTAAAAGTTGACATTGTTTAAAGGTTGATTGAAAATGGTGCAATCTCTGTAGTCTGATTGTTTGCTTTAAGTTTTTCCCCAATTGTTATTTTTAGTTTCTGGGGAAAGTGTATTTTTATCTTTAAAAATGCATGATTGCACAAATTCCTTTCAGCTCTGGTAATTTGGTTGGAAGCCTTTCTTCATGTGTGAATGTAGATGGTGGGAACATTGGCTTTCTGATGAATTGTTCTCTTTTCTATTCTGTAAAGGGCTTAAAATACATCATTGTTCTTTCTCCAAGCAGAAGTGGGTTATCATTTCCTCTATATTGTTTCTCAAAAAAATAAAATGAAGGCTTTCTCTGAGCTCTGCAGATAAGGATATCTACTTCAACAAACAATCAAAAGCTCTGTAGCCTTGCTCTTGGTTTTTCATTTGACAAATGGCTTCACATGGCTCAGGCCCCAGCTTAGCTACTCCTCACTATGTCTGTGGGGAATTTCTAAAGGAGGCTCCCTAGTGTTCTGTCCGACTACTTTCCATCTGCCCATTCAGATTCATTATACATTTTTCCTATGCTAGGAAGCTGGATTGCTCAATGAGGGTCCTTTGACCTCTGGATTCTGGTTGGATGTGACCAATGGAAAGTAGCTGAAGGCTATTGGAGGGAGGGAGGCAGTAGAACATCCTGCTGAATTTATGTTTCCCTTCAAGTGCAGTCACTAATAGTGGCTGCCTTTAAGGCCTGTTCACAGCTTTCTCTATCTGCATGATCCATGACCACTCTTTCCTTCATCCCTTCAGGTCTGGGAATGGTAACACACTGTTGGGTACCTTAGTGCCTTCTATGGCTTCCTGCATATGCCTATCTGATAACATATGCCTGTCTCAAAATACCCAATTTCAGAGAGTACATTTGCTTTTTAAAACTGGAACCTTGAAGCATCCATTTTATTCTTTCAGGTTTTTTTCTCTTCATGAGACATCTGGCCACACCCATCAGTTTTCTCCTGTGACCACTGTGGTCAGTTAGTGGGAAGCTTCTTTCACCTTCTCCTATGCCTCTTCTCTGCAGTTATAGTGATTTCTTTGAGAGCAGTTGCAGAGAGGTAGTTTGTTTCTGTCAGCATGTCCCAGGCCATGTGCACTTACAGCTCAGGAACATCCTGGCATCCTTACTACTCAGTAAATAAATATCTTTATGAGAACACTCCCAACATTTTTACATGCACATTTATTGAAAAGTACACCTGAAAAGATAAGGCATGCATAGAGATGAAATGAAAATAGTCATAATTAGCTGCTTTCTGTGTTCCTCTTTAGCAATTAGCATTTCATTGAAATTTTCTTGGTAGTGCTGGGGTTGAACCCAGGGCTTCTCACATCTACTCTGCTGATGAGCTATATCTACTCCCAGTAATGATCATTTTAATGGGAATCTGTAAATCATACCAACCAAATAAAATGATCAATCAATCATGTCAATAATGTAGAATATAGGCCCCACAAAAAAACCTGTTGAGACAGCTTAATCATGGACACCATATTGAGGTTAATGCCTCTTTCAATATCTTGTCAATGTCATTTTGTATCTGAGAGTAGAAAAATGAACTCTGTGGCCTTGGCCGAGGCCCAGGTTCACTTCTTGTTCTGTAACTTGCATGGCACCATAAGAGTTATCTTTATTCCACAGAAATACTTTGAAAATTTGAAACAATTTTTTTTCATCTCAGAGTAATAGTAACTGCTTGACAGATATTATTAATTTGATAAATACTATTTTCTATATTTATCTCTCAAATCAAATTATGAAAACTGAGAAACACAAACCCAGTGAATCACAGCAACTAGAAGTGGTAGCAGCCATTTGTTACAGTACTGAACAGAGGAAAAATGACCTCTGGAAGCTTCCATAGTCCCAGAAGGTGCTGGGCAGTCTTCTACGAGAGAAGGGGAATCAATAATCTTCCTTGGCTGTAAACCCTATGAACTATAAGACAAACCTGCCATGCAAGAGGTGTCCATTTGTGCAATAGTGGCACTACTGGGGTGAGGGTCTCCAACCACTCTCTGATCAGATTTGAGGTCCACCTACTTACAGGAGGGAATCCAAGTCTGGCACTAGAAACCTGGTCAAAAACTCACGGCGGCGTGGCCATAGGCTTTACAGGGGAACTGAATAGTGTTGTTTAACTAAGTTAACATAGCACCAAACCACCTTCTAAATATTTATGTGTGTACCCATAGACAACTTCTCTTCTCAGCCTTCATCAGATAAGCCCCTTTTCCAATGGTTTCCAATGGTGGTTAATGGAGAAATTCATGGCTGTGCTGGTACTGAGAACAAGCGAGATATGAGCCCTGAATTAGATGCTTTTACCATCTTCTATACCCCAGTTTGCTTTCTGTTGCTGTAATAAATATAAGACAGCTTGAAGAGAAAAGAATTTATTTGTCTTAAACATCCTTATCAAGGTCCATCTTGAGGGAAGTCAGGGTAGGGACTCAGGAGCACAGGTAGGAATCATAGAGAGACACTGCTTAATGGCTTGCTCCTGGGCTCACATTCAGCTGTCTTTCTTATACAGCCCAGGCCTACCTGCTCAGGGATGGCTCTGCCCATAGTTGGCAAAGCCCCTCTGCATCAATGAGCAATCAAGAAATGTCCCACAGACATATGCACAGGCCAATATGAACAACACACTTTTTTCAACCGAGGTTCCTTCTTCCCAGGTATGTCAGGTTAACAATAAAACTAACCAGGGAACTCTCAAGGCTCAGGGGACATTACAGAAGAGGGAGTGGAAAGAATGGGAGAACTGGAGGATAAGGAGATATATTGTGAAATACTATCTGTCGGGCAAGGCACAGCCATTTTAATCTTGAACACTCAGCAGCAGTGGATACCTGCACCAGCCTGCCAACAGGCAGGGATGCCTCACTGCTTAACCATTCACTCCTGATAGATGCAGAAAGAGGGGGAGTCCTTATGTTCAGTTGTGTACCCACTGGCGACCCCATGAGGATCCAGTGGAGAGTTACAATCCAAAAGTCAGCCCCGGTTAAGCTAAATTTGTCATAGAACTAAACCCAAAGTTATGAATCTGGGAAAGGGACTAGTAAGGAGGTGTTGTTGCCAGGGATGTGGGGGGGAGATAAAAGAGGGAGTGAGTAATGTGGGGACAGAGTAATCAGAATCACATTTGTCAAAGAATAAACTTAATAAAATGGAAACCAATTCCTCCATTTCATTACCTCTTCAATGTAGCTTCCTACTTGCAAGATGTGTTAAATATAATTTTATAAATACAAACAATGTCTTTGAGTGCTGAAAAGTCTAACATTCGACTAGCCTAGACATTTCTATGTTTTGATCAGAAGTTAAAACCTTATCATTTGGGGCTAGAG
This sequence comes from Peromyscus melanophrys, assembly GCA_902168415.1. NCBI lineage: Eukaryota > Metazoa > Chordata > Mammalia > Rodentia > Cricetidae > Peromyscus > Peromyscus melanophrys. The sequence goes on along the minus strand of CABHPR010144671.1, from coordinate 23,826 downwards.
AGAAAACTCAGTCTGTATAGTACTTGCTTTTAAGGCCGGAAGACCTGAGTTTGATTCCCAACACCCATGTGAAAAATGGCATAGCGGCATATGCTTGTGATCTTCGTGCTGGGGAGGCCAAGACAGGAAGATATCTGGAGCATGCTGGCCAGCTAATAAATTTATAGCTTAATTAGTGATCTCCAGAACAATGGGAGACCCTATCTCAAAAGGAGATGGACAGTATTCCAATGACACCCAACTTCCTCTGACCTTCATATACATGCATGCTCACTCACATGTACGTGTGTACATGTACATACATGAACACATATACACATGCATAGTAAACTCTTATAATAGGTTTTAATAATAAAAGTAAATTTAAAATTTAACTTAGTGTTTGTTAAGCAAGAGTGCATTTACTTAACCAAAATGGCACAGTTAAATGTCTCAGAATCATCAGCTTAGAACAAAAACAATATTTCAATGAAGGAATAGAGCCATTCTTAACTCCTCCATTTGTCTATCTTTCCATCACATTATTGTGTTTTCTGCTTAGGAGAAAGATGACATCGGAAATTCATTAACATTTTGTGTGTGTTAGACTTTTTCTTGCTGACAAATATTTGGGAGAAACCTTTACCGGGGGAAGGATTCATTTTGGCTCATGGTTTCAAAGGCGTCATCCATGATCCCCCTGTCACATTGCACTGGGCCTGAGATAAAGCAAAGCATCAGGGCAGAGAAGGAATAGTGGAGCAGAGCCTCACCTTGTGGCAGCCAGGAAGCAGTAAAAGAAGAAGCCAGGGCCAAGGTACACTCATCCTCAGGGATTCACTTTCTCCAAGTAGAGTCCTCATTCTACAGTCCCCCTACTTCCCAGTAGTCTATTGAACTTTGGAATTCATCCATGGGATAATTCATTTTTCAGGTCATACATAGTCCTCATGTTCAAATGTCCTCTGGAAACACCCTCATGAACACACCCAGAGTGTGCTTTACTAATCCGGGCATTTCTCAGTCTAGTAGACTTGACAACTGGATTTACCACTTGCTGTGCTTCTGAGGATAGACAGTTTCAATAACTGTGATGCTCTTTTGTGTTAGTTTGGGAAGACCGTAAATGAACACAGAAATATGGCATCTATGGCATGACAGGGATGGAGTGGATGGCTTTGTCCAGTACCCAAATAGCCAGTCAGTTCCATCAGTTTAAGGGAACAATGAGGAGACCTTGAAAAACCATGAACCCAAAGGGTGGTTCGGATGAATGTGCAGTCTTTTCTAAAGAGCTGCATTGTTTGTCTGCATTGGATTGTTTCCAGAGAGGTGACTGTGCATTAGGAGTGGCCCAGTGGCTGTACCAATCCATTTGTATCATGAGACTTGCTTTTCATTTCTCATTTATGTAAAAACAATTGACTGTGTAGAGAAATGAAGAGCCTAGGAAATGGAGCCAGATTGCTGCCCTATTCCTAGTAGGTGTTCAATAAAGTTATCTTGCGTAGAGCTAGAGAATCATGGCTTCATGTACTGAATAAGTCAGCAAGAAAGCCCAAGTGACATCGATGCATTTCCTACTAAGCCAAGCCTGTAAGGGAGATGTGGTGTTATTATTTTGAAGTTGGAATAAAATATAAAAGAGAAAGTATTTCAGTGTAATAAAAGTATATTTCTACAAAATGTTATACCTCACAGAAATCTAGGGTGTTGATTCATTTTATTACTTGCTTTCTCCATTTTTAATTTCATGGTAGTCATTAAAATATTGGTAGTAATAAAAATGTTCTTATGATATAACAGGTATTAGATTCACTAATGAATTCATTTCAGAGATTGCTAAAATAACATGGATTTGAATTCTTACTATATTTTACTTATTTGTAGTGTGTGTGTGTGTGTGGAGGTCAGAGGACAACTTGCCAGCTTAGATTTCCCTTTTTTGCCATGTAAGTCCTTGGATAGAACTCAGGTTGTCAGGTATGGAGGCAAGTGCCTTTGTGCACTGAGCAATCTTGCCAGTCCTAAAGTTTTAATTGATATCCATTTTGGTTTCTATGCATATTTTGCTATGTTATCAAGATACTGAACTCAATATATTCTCATTGATGGAATTTGTGAACACAGCCTCTTTAGAAGTATGCTATAAACCATATTGCTTAGAGTTGTCTCCCTACTCAAAATACCTCAACAGTAACTTGGCAAATAATAGCAGAATCTTACAAATGAAAATCAATGAAGAAATGATTATCTGGCTTCATGTTCCTGTTACTACTAGCATATGAAAAATCCTTGAAAACTTAGAGACATACATATTTTATATGTTTTGTAAGTTTGGAATTTGAAAAGGGCACATGGGGATATCTTTCTATTCCTCATTGTCTATAACTTCACTTGGAATAATCTGAGGCTGAAGAACTGGAATTACATGAAAGTTCATTTGCTTTGAAGCAATGAACTCTGGGACTGGTGGCCAAAAGATGTAGAGATGAATTCTCTGTGTGGCTATTTGTGCTCTCTCATAACTCAGTTCATGTTCCAAGTCAGGGCACCATGAACTCTGAAAAAAAAATGTTAATTTTTTTCACAGCTAAATGGTAAAAGATTAATTTACATATATATCTTGTTAATGTAATGCAGCTGATGACTGATACATTAAAAATATGAACAAGAAGACACTAGGTACACATGGTTGGGATATCAGTCTTAACATGGGATTCTTATTGGATTGGTCAGGGCATTTGACCGAAAAAGGAAAACAGCTTTACTTGAGGATACTGTTGACCCTTCCCAGTTGTTAAGAGGGCTGGGACAGCAGATGAAGTCCCTTTCCAAAGAGAGTCAGTCATCCGAGGAAAAGGAAGGTCAACTACTGCAGCCGCTACTGTTGCCAGCAACATGCCCTTCTCCATTGGGACTTTTGCTTCTCAGCTCCTCCAGCTTCTGAAGCTGGATACCTCTCCTGTCATCTACAGTTTACAGCAAAAGCAAAAGTACCACACAGGGTTTGTGTTTGCACGCCTTTCCCACCATGCTCAGGGGCCAATGATAGACTGCATAGAGAACACGGCCATTCCACTCCAGCTTATTTTTGGGGCAGGGCTCTTAACCTTGAACTTACATTGTAATTGCTTATGTGCACTTTAAAAATAGTTTTGTCTGGTTTAATTACATTTTTATTTAATTGTCTTGGGGTACAAATTTGACAAAAAAAATACCTCCCAAGTGATTTTAATTTACAGTCTAGACTCTGGATCAAAACGTGGTTAATTATGTGTCAACTTGTTTAGTCAAAGAGCTTGCAGATATTGAATCAAATATTTTTCTATCTGTGCTGAGCATTTTACATTAGAGTAACAGGAATCTATGGGCAAAGCTGGTTTCTCTCTCTAAATACATGGGTCTCATACAATCAGAATATGGCCTGAATTAAAAGGCTGATACTTTTAAAGTATATTTTTAATTCAAACAATTATATCACTTCCCCCACCTCTTACCTCCTCTCAATCCCTCCCAGCTACCCTTCCTCATATCTCTCAACATCCCACACTCTCAAGTTGATATATACCTTTTCCTTATTATTGTAACTTGCATATATATGAGCATGTATGTATTTGTATGCACAAATATATAAATACAATCTGTTGAGCCTGTTTTAATTGTCTCTGTGTATACAGTTTCAAGGATGACAGCTCTGCATCAGACAACCAATAATGGTGCACATTCCTGGGAGAGGTTAATTAATGTCCCCATAGCAGTCATTAGTTGCCAGTAGTTTTTTGTCTAGGGTGGGACCATGAGTAACTCTCCCGAGTCCACATTAATAAGTGTCAACTTGTTTAGTCAAAGAGCTCACAGATATTAAATCAAATATTTTTCTACCTGTGCTGGGCATTTACTATCAGATTAACAGGACTCTATGGGCAAAAGCAATCTACAGGCAACATCACATCTGTTGATATTGCTAATGTTCCAGTCTTGTTTATGCAGCCATTTCTAGGAGAGACTGTTTCAAAGAAGTCTTCCTGGTATTCTGGTTCATTTACAGTCTTTCTGTGTTGTCCAGTGTTCCCTGAGCTGTAGATGCAGGAGCTGTGAGTTTCCTCACAATCTGTTGATCTCTGTATTGTACCCAGTTTGGGTTTCCTGTGATGCTTTTTGTTGCCTGTAAAGACAGGCTTTTTTGATGAAGGGTAGTAGTTACACCCTTCTGAGGGTCTAAGAATGAGATTTAGAATGTAGTAGGAATTATGCTGGTCTAGCCAAGTGGCATTCTTTTTTAATGTCCGTGACCCCACTAGCCCAGGAAGCTGGCTAGGTTTCCAGTCCCAGGCATGGTTTTCCTTCTGTTCAATGGGTCTTAAGTCCAATTAGACAGCTATTGGCTGCTACCAACATGTACAATTTATTGTCCATCCAAAAGGATAATCTTGAGAGTAAGACTATCTCTTTTTGTCCTGCTGTATGAGCTGGGATAGTGTTCTAGTCTTCCATTGGAATTGAAACATCAACTCTGGTTTCAGGCTGCCCTTTATACCACCAACTACAGCTTGTTTGCTGACTACAGATCTTGGAAATTTTTTACTTCCGTAATTGGGTAAGGCAATCCTTTAAAATAAATACCCCCTCTTTTCTCTCTTGCTGTTGCTATCTTCTTTGGAGATCCTTGACTAATACAAATGGATTTGAGATCTAGCTCCTTTCCAGTTCCTACTATAAGGCAACATTCAATGAAGATTTCAGCTTCCAAAATAATGGGTTGCCAGGCTTTTGTCTTTGTTCTGAATAGGAGGATGCTGTGGAAGGATGTAGGGTAGTGAGGCTGGGGAACAGTAAAGAGTAGCAGTTCAAGCCCCGTCCCCACTGTGATGGGTGCCAGAGGATGCCCTGGTATCAAGCTATTGGGACCTGAACAGTCCTGGTAACAACATGCATCTCCTGTCTTCCTGCATGTGGCATTAGGGTGCAAGATGATGGCTTGGAAAATGTTGAAAGGTTGAGAATTAGTTCTTCAAAACATCCCCTTCTATATAAGGCTTACACTATCTGTAGAGATGGATGATCATATGCTGAAATATTTTAGAGGCTCTTCAGGATTAAATAATGAAGGTATCTGAGGGAGGAATGAGCAGAAAATGAGACTGAGCATACATAATATGAAATAAAATCTGACTCTGGTAATACAATGCTTTGCAATTTGCAAGGGCATCTAGGCAGCAAGCACACAGAACCAGCACATGGCGGTTACTCAGTGATAATCAGAGATCCACTCTGTGGTGTGGAAATTATCTTTGCTCATTCTTTACTGATGGCAGACAGGCTATTGACCCATGTGCAGCATGTATTTTTATATTCAAACAGGGAGTAATTGTGTAGTGTTTATTGGAGACAATGTTCATAAACCATTTGTCATCTTGGGATGTGAGGGCCTGCATTATTTAAACTGAGATGTAAATGGCTTCTTATTATTTTTTCCCCAGATGATTGAGCAGTTGTAACAAGGGCTTGGCACTCCTTGCCTCTGTACTGAGCACACCCCCACACCCATGCACTCGGGAGCTTTTTCCATGAGAATTAGCTGCTTATTTGTGCATATGAGAGAGATGTGTGGAGAGGACATCACTGAAGACTGTCTATTTCATGTTTGGACACCAAGCCTCCTAAAAACCAAAATGTCCCATTTAACTCTTAGTGCAATCTGAGGAAGAATCTCCACCAGTCAATGAAAATATTTCACAAAACCTTCATTAAAAAAAAAAAAAACAAACTCAAAGTTATGTATATTAGAGAAAGCGTACACTATTTGTCCTTCTGATTCAGGCTTATTTTGATATATATATATACATATATATATATGTATATATATATATATATATTTTTTTTTTGAGACAGGTTCTTGATGTGTAGCTCAACCTGACCTCAAACTCATGATCCTCCTGCCTCTGCCTACTGACTGCTGGAATCACAGGTGTATACCACCCCAGGTGAGTGATATTTGAATTATTTCTCTAGTGATTTTTATAATCAGAAACTCTTGGTTTTGGTTTTGCTGCTAAAATATTCCATTGGAATTACAAAAATTAATTACAAAATACCCACCAATCTCATTCATTTTTGGTTTACTGTGATTCATGGAGTGAGAGATATTTAGTTGACAAGCTAATTAACTGAGGCACTTTAACGGACCTCTTTGCTTCTCAGCAGGAGAGATATCTAAGAATCCAAGATCCAAAATACTGGTGGTAATGGACTCAGGGCAGGGGCTATTCAAGGGAAAATCTTTGCACACATCTTCAGAGGAAATTTCTCACTCATGTTCCTATGTAGTTCGGCTCATTGGGCCATATCCTGTAGGATCTGCACACTACCGTGTAAAAGCATGCCCTGCTTACCTGGGGGACTTAAAAGGGATATTTTACTACCTCTGTTTAAGTTTGCTCGGGTGGCTGTCATTATAAAAATTGAATCTTGCATAGCAGTATTTATTTCTACAGTTTCAGGATGTCAGATCAAGCATACATATTGTTTTATTTCTCCAGAACACCACAGAAATCCTAGTACAGGAGCAGGGAGAGGATGAGAGAATTAGGAGCCGGGTCTCTGGCAGTGAGGGAAATTTCAGATAACAAACCTCTAGTTCTGCTCTGGCCTAGAATTCTACCTGTGATAAAGAAGCTACAAGCGGTGGGGAATGGAATGGAGCTGTCATACCCTCGTCTCCCTATTGCTATCTGAGTGTGGTGTCTTGGAGTAAGGGATGCCAATGGGGCAAACGGAAACTTTTAGTCTCTCTCTTCATCTCACCCATGCCAAGGTTCAGGAACTTTGACTCTGATCTACCAACTCTCATACTCTATCAGTTCTCCATCTCTTACACAGCTTTGAAACCACACAGATATTCCCTAGCTTCATTTGTCCCTGTGGGTTTATCCTCTTCCAGCAACCAGCAAACCCTATATTCAGACACAGATCTGCTAATTAATCCTTTATATAAAAAGGAAACAATGATAAAATGACCACCGGAACAGCCCTGAACCAACTTTATCAAACAGCCATATTTCCTGAAGAGAAAAAAAAAAAATCTACTTAGGAACACAACTTAAGCCCAAGCTGACTTTCTTTTTCTTTCTTTTCACACCCTGGAGGCCACTCCCTTGTCATCTCTCTACCCCAATTTTGTGTTAATTTGTACCTTGAATCTGTAAAAAAGATTTTGTGCCCGTGTGTGTGTGTGTGTGTGTGTGTGTGTGTGTGTGTGTGTGTTGTGAGGGCATGCATGTGTGTTATACGTATGTGTTGTGAGGGTATTTGTGTGTGTGTGTGTGTGAGTGTGTGTTATGTGTATGTGTGTGCATTGTGTGTATGTTGTGTTAGTGCATTCATGTGTGTAAATGTGATGTGATACACCACAGTGTGCATATAGAGTTCAGAGGACAGAGGTTACTGAGGCCTCTGCTTTCCTTCCACCTTGCCAGAGACAAGGCCTCTTTTGTTTTCCTGCTGCATAAGACAAGCTATCTAACCCTTGAACTTCAGGAGCTTTTTCTCTCTCTGTCCACCCCTCCCCCATTCTGACATAGACGTGCTGGGACTGCAGACACTCGGGCTATGCAGCTGGCCTTTATGTGAGTTCTTAGGATTTGAACTGAGGTCTTCACTCCTGTGTGCCAAGACCTTTAACCACTGAGCCATTTCTTAGGCCCACTTTTCATCCCTTAATGCTGTTAATAGATGTGAATATATTGATAATAAAACAAATGTTATTTTCCTCTTTTCATATTTTCACCAAATGCCCCAAATCTACTATTTACTTTGCTTCATTTGGTATATTTATAAAGTTTATTGGGACACAATTAATATAATTGGTTATTTTTGAATATATAAAATATGTATTTTCTCCAGCGCTTTCCCCTTTTTGAATATTTTTACCAATGGTGCAACAAATATTCTTATCCAGATATGCTTGTGAAAATATAAAGTCATTTGTTTAGAACTCCATGTAGAAGGAAAATTGCTGATTCCAAGTGTGCACATTAATAATTCTGCTGAGGATGTTCCATCTGACCAGGTTGTTCCTTCTATTTAACAATTAGATGGGCATGAAACAATCTTTCACTGTTGATTTATTTTGCATTTTCCTTATTGTTAGTGAGACTGAACACTTAAAAATTAAAAAAAAATCTTCTGTTAGATGGGAGTAATGACTCAGTAGTAATGACTCAGTGTTTGCTGCTCTTCCAGAGGACCTGGGTTTGGTTCCCAGTAGCCACATCAGGAGGTTTACAGCTGTCTGTAACTTCAGCTCAGGGGTTTCATGCCCTCTTCTGATCTCTGAGTATATTTCACTCCTGTGCACGAAGTCTCATACAGACATTATGCATACACATAAATAAAAAATAAAAATAAGTCAAGATCTTGGGTTCCATTCCCACCACAAAAATTAAAAAACCCTCTTCTGCAGATTTGAACAGTATAAACTATTATGTCAATTTATCAATTACTATGGTTTATTTTCCTTTTATTATAGGTGTAAGAAATTTGGAAAATATTTTAATAAATATGAAATAAAAATCTGGACATTATAAAACATATTGTAAAATATAGCACAGGTGTAACGATCAATGTGTCTAGAAATTATAACAATATTGCTGTTGGTGAGGGGACCATCTGTAGCCCCATGCTGTGACTCAGCAGACTGAGACATTCCCCTGCATTTTTGGAACCTCAATTCAGGCCAAACCAGGATTTGTGGCTTTGAGGCTTAAAAGAATTTCAAAACTAGCTGCTAGAGTGAAGCAGAGTTGGAAATTTTATTGAAGATATTTTAAAATAGGCTAACAGTATGAAGGTTAAGAGAAAGAGGGGTGCTCACGACACAACCAAGTGTGTGCATCCCAAGGGATCATGAAGGAAAGAGACACCTAAATGTGGATATAGGCTCTTTAAGAAGGAGTAAGCAATTAACTGTCTTAACATTTGCCAGGCATACCCTCTTGATAACTCCATAGCTATATCTCAAGAGGTTGCTAAGCAACCTTCCATGCCACCTGTTCCCCATCTCTTCTGAAGAGAGATGCTTCAGATGGCTCTGGGAATGCCTTGGATGGAATTATAATCTGAGTAAATAAACCAGAAACCACTAGGATTCTATAAGGAGTTTCACACAAGTCTTTTCTCTGTAAATGGAGTTTCTGGTACGACTCTGAAAATTGCCGGTTACAGCTGGGAGGGGCGGAAGGCCGGGAATGTGCTAGACTTCTTGCTTTTCTGCTGCTGGAGTCAATCAGATTCCTGACTAAGGGACTTCCCACTTCTCGTGTCTCCAGGATGGTCCCTGTCTTCCTCAGTTTCTTTTATCACTAGTATTTTAGACCCTTCTGGGATTTCTGGCTTGAAATTTCCTGATATATTTTTTACTAGTGCATTTTCCTTACTTTTGCGAAATGTGGACTTCATACTTCTTCCTGTCAGAATCACCTAAATCTTTGGCAAACCCTGGACAGTGCCCCTTTCAAGATAAATTTAGCCCAGAGAAACGTCTATGTGGTCTGTGTTTTCACAGACAAGCAGACATGGAAAGGCTCCTAGCTTTCTCTCTGTTTCTATCAGGATGACACTAGCAAGTTACTAATTTGTTGACCTTCTCCAGTGAGTGTCAGTCACCAGTGTCCAAGGCATTAAATTCAGAGGGACCCATCCATACTCTGGTTTTGAGTGGCTTGATCTTGTGCAGGCAACAACCACGGTCGCTTTGGGTTGGTGCACGCAAATGCGGAAGTCAGCGCTTCGCAGCGCTTCTCTAGCTCTTCCATCTTTCTGCCCCCTCTTTGTCGGTGATTTTCAAAATCTTTAATTTATTTATTTTATTGTATAGGTGTTCTGTCTGCATGTATGTCTGTACACTACATGTGTACCTGGTGCTCATGGAAGCCAGACGATATCAGATCCCCTGGGACTGGAGTTACTGACAGCAGTGAACTGTCGTGTGGGTGCCGGGAATGAAGTAGTCAGAGCTCTTGACTGTTGAGCCAGTTTCTCCAGCGCCTTTGCTGTTGATTTTTAAGAGAAGATTGCAAGTAAATCTGACATTTATCCTAAGGAAAAAAATCTACTTCTTAACTTTTTCAAAAATGCTATTAGCTTTCCTTTCCTGTGGAGTCTTCAGAAACTAACCAATTACTGGATTTGAAAATTACAAAAGATTCCATGCACCCCGAGGTCAGAAGAGACCAGAAGAACCCCTGAGAGTTCAGAAGTAAGAGGAGAAATGGAAAATAGTTCCTTCCTGACCCCTAGTCCTAGTAGGCTGAATCAACTGTATGCCACATGCTATGTGCTTTAGCTTTCTTCCAGCATCCCATCAGTTCCTCTCAAATAGGCTCTCTTTTTCTATTATTCATCGTTTGTTAGGGTGGGAAGCAGACAGTACTTCCTGTTTAAAATATCATTCCCCTCACTCCAACAGGCACACAAGGGGGCAGTTGGAAATGACAAGAATTATCTCTAGATAAAACACAGAACACAGCCTGGTGACAGGAACAAGTGATGCGCACATACTAGCCAGCCTTGAATTCTGGTGACTCATCTGCCGTTGATTTAATGACGTCATCCTTGGGCTGGAGAGGTAGTAGTTAAGTGCACTTACTGCTCAAGCTTGGTTCCTGAACCCATGTCGGGATGCTTACAGCTGCCTGTAGTTCTAGTGTTAGTGGGGTCTGATACTTTAGCCCTCCGCAAGCACCTTTATACATATGTACATACCTACACACAGACACACACACACATGCACATAATTAAAAATTATTGAAATAAAAATGTAATGGTTCATTTCTGGTCGATACTTGCAATTTTGGGGCCATGCTGGAGCTATTGTAAATTCATAACACTGGCCAATAGAATTGTTCAGATTTTCTCCACATCTGTATCCTGGGGTTTGCTGTACTATTGTCTAGTAGCCAGTAGAAGCCATTGTAGAGGACATCCTGGGGAACATAGCCCCTTTTCACAAACAGAACCAAGCCCTTTCAGACTTTTTCTTCACTTACTTGTATGTTGCTTTGGAGAAATGCACACACAGCAACACCCAAGCAACTGGCCCGAGTTTGGTCCATCTTCAAGCCTAAGGAAGTGTGGTGCATTAGTTATCATCGCTCAGGTGTTAGTAATGATGGCTTTTACCTTCTGCAGCATGGAAAATACAAGTTGGAATTTTTGAGAATGTACTGCCTTACAGCTTGAATCTTATCATGGGGCCTTCTCACTAAAGTACAAGAAAAAAAGTTTCCATTCAATTGAAATGATATCTTCCTATTATTGTTATTGTTATTGAAAACAGAAGTTGACAAAAAAATAAAGCATTTTTCCCCTTGGCATAAGCTGTTCTGCTGAGGTTGCTCTGGGCTTTTCCTTGTGTTTGTGCTTCTTTCTGAGCTTTTTGTTGTATGCACTTGATTAATGCAGTTGGCTGCTAATCAATATTAACAGCCAGGGTAGTAGGGATATTACTGAATTATAAATGATCTTTAAAGATGGGTTCCAAGAAGCAATCGCTTTTAGGCCTGTATTTGTTATCACAGTGTTGACAACCTTGATATCAGGATTTTAATATCCGGTGGGATAATGAAATTTCAACACAATGCAGATTTTCTCTGTCTTTGTTCTATAATAGCTGAGTATATTGCTCCTGGTTGGTGAATGGTACTGTTTTCTCATTCTCTTTCATATGAAGATTTTAAAAGAGGGTTTCCTTTTCAAGCCAAAGAGCTTCTTAGATCCAAAGACAAGTTAACAAAGGCGAGGTGCTTATCCGAGAAGAAGGAATTGTGTTTTCTTCACCTTCCTGTTGGTCTTCTGGTCCAAGCAGATATGCTGAGGTCTGGACTATTGGTCTCTTACCATCAATGAGTAGGAGAGGAGACAAGAATCTAAGGCGAGACAGTGTATTTATAGAGCTGAATGATGGAGAAGGGCTTAGAAGGAATCTTTCAGATAAGATTGCTTCTTGGCAAGGAAAGTCAGAGTATCACAAGGTCTCCGTTGTGTATGAGTTATTCCCACTGTTGAGGTTTGGGAGGGGAAAGGCCCTCCTCACTCCACTCATCGTGCTCCAGCTCTTTCTTGAAGCAACTTACTGATTGGTGGAAAGGATGACCCACTTTTACATTCTGAAAATTATTGGCTTATGTGCCAGTCATACAATTTCTGGTAGTTATTAGTGATTTTAGTTAATGAGCACTGGCCGTGTTCAGTGCCTGGAACTGCAGTTGTGGCATTTTCTAGCCTGTGTTCTGTAGGTTCTTAGTTATATTTCATCTTACACACTGGCCCTGTGTGTGTGTGTGTGTGTGTGTGTGTGTGTGTGTGTGTGTGTGTATGTGTATGTGTGTGTGTATGTGTATGTGTGTATGTGTGTATGTGTGTGTGTGTGTATGTATGTGTATGTGTGTGTATGTGTGTATGTGTGTGTATGTGTATGTGTGTATGTGTGTATGTGTGTATGTGTGTGTGTGTGTGTGTGTGTGTGTGTATGAGTGTGTGTCTGGTTTTCTGGGTTGCCTTGAACCTCATAGGATCAGAGGGCAGTATCTCTTTTTTGCATTTTCCATGGCACTGACCACAATAATTATTGAGTTTTGAATTCACAGAAACCAAAACTTACTCTGAGTAACAAGGATTCTGCCTCACTCTTTGGTCTTGAATTGTATTCCTCTCTTTTAAGTGGCTTACTTAGAAAGAATCAGAAATGTAAATCAGAAATGTAAAGGTCCCTATTGGAAAACTCAAGGAAGTTACTCTTACCTCAAATGTGCCTAAAACATCAAGATCCTCTCATAAATATATAAGATGCAATAAAAAATTACTGATATCCTACTGACAGAAGTAATAGTTAGCACTGTGACAGAACTGAGACCTCTGTGTCCATGGCATCTTTTCACTCTAACAGGAAGTGGGAATCTGAAAATCTTTGCTTCTGTTCCTCCATGTGGGTAGGGTAGAGCTAGGATGTAACCTCCAAGCATCTGACTCGGAACTACCCTCTAATATTGTGCGCATGGCCAGGACACACAACCAGAAATGTCCTGGAATCAGAATTAGCCACTCAGACAGGAACCTCTGCATATGCCTGTCCTTCCCTGTGGCAGGCCAGAAGTATGCCTGGACTCGGGTCTAACCATCATTCCTGCTCCGCTCCTTCTGGTGCAGTATATTCTGGGTAAGAATTAAGCACATGGGATTAATTATGTCAATCATTGAATGGTGGCAATTAGTCAGACTAAGACCAGCAGGTAGATTTGAGATAGAAAATCAGAAAACCCTGATTATGTCTAAGAAAAACAGAATAAAACAAAACCCAAGAGCCCATAAGCTGCTCCATAAACATGCTTTGGTGGATGGCAGGAGAATAAAGCTGTTACACTTAGTAGAAGTTCTCTTGAAAATGAGTTTTGGACGTGGAATCAGCTTAGTGCATTAGAAAGAAGAGTTAAAATTCATGAGTGAAGTAGAAACTTGGGAGTATCCTAAGAGACAGCATAATTAAACACAGCAGACTCGCTTCCTCTGAACAGAGAGCAAAGACAAGTGGGTGGGCCTGCATTGCTTCAGTCTGAGCCTCAGAAAATCCTGTTGAGGCCTAAGAGATTAGAAAGTCAAGGGTCTGGAAAGATTCATTAGTCGGGCAGCAGCCAGAGTCAAATGTACTCATGACCCAAAGAGCTGACTGTGGGGTTTAAAGAAATGAAAAGGACTTTTTCTGGAAAGATACCAGAAAGTTTAAGGGCCATCCAAAAAGAATGTAAAGTGGTAAGTGCTATGAAAGGAATCATGACTGCAAGGAGACACCAGAGGTGTCTTTCAATTAGCAGAGATTTTAATGAGCTAGAGATGTGAAACACAAGAACATAAAGTTCCACTAAACTAACAGTGTTTTTCTTACCAGGAGAAAAAGCCAAGCGCATAGATGAGAAAATATAAAAATTATGGAAGTGCTGGATGACTGATAGAGAACTTAACAGTGGCTGCATCACAGAAGAAAATGTCAGCCTTTCCACCAGCAACCATTAACTGCCAGTACCTTCTCGTGGAGGGATGGGCCTAGCGCATCTCTCTCCTTTCCATTACAGAACTTTGGAGACCTCCGCCTTGTTCAACTAATCACAGATGCTATGAGTTCATGAGTTCAATGGCCAACTCCTCATGTCATAAAACTTAATAGGTTAAAGAAAAAGACATGGATGTCAGGAAAACTAGTTCGAAAGAGGAAAGGGATCAGTGGAGGGGGTAATAGAAGTTAATTGGGGATAGGAAGTGAATATGATAAAAACACATCATATATATGAAATAGTAAAAAAATAGATTAAAATCACAGAAATAACAAGATGCTGTAACAGGAAGGGAAGTCTGTGAGGCTTAAAAACCTCTGAGCCTATTGGCAAAGACAAATGGCTGATGGCACATACCCAGGGAGAAATAGCTCATAGTTAGTCACTGAGATTCCCATATTCTAGCTATCTGCAACCATGGATCTTGTACCAACATTCTCTGTTTTTGACGTGACAGGAACACAGGCTTCTATATGGCTGAGCAAGTTAAACAAAACTGAGACCATTCTAGATTTCATAGATATGGCTTATTATGTCACCAAATTTCTTTTTAAACTACAGAAAAAACTTCATTGTGGATGTCGAACTGGAGTGAGTGAGCCATTTGGGCATCTCACCAGGGACACGTGTAGACTTCCATGACTGAATAAATTAGTCTATACTTCTAATTAGGACTTAACCTACAGAAGACTATCTGTTTTGTCTGGTTATATAATCAATGGACATAGTTTATGTTTGCACTTTAACTTCCCAATTGTTTTAATGTAAAATGAATGGTGACCTTTAAAAGCTTGTGATCACATGAACCTCTTCCATGGGTTGTCATGGGAGGGTATAAAGTGTTTCCATCTGTTTTGCAGAAAGGCTAGTGTCATATATGGTTCTCTATAGATCATGAGCGATTTGAATTTTCTTGGCAATTAGGAACTAATTGACATAGAAATGAAGAGAGAACTGAAGAGGAGGTAGACCAGATGACCAGTGTTTCCACCCCATGTTCTTTGCAGCCAGCCATTCCTCCAGAGCCTTCTTCACATCGAAACATGTGGTAACATTCAAGTTGTACTCTACTTGTATGTTTCTTTACCAAATGGTTTTGTCAGACTCAGGATGGAATTTTATCCTATTCAAAGTTTTTCCCCTTTTTAAATCTAGATGTTCAACTTTTATTCATCAGATACTAGGTCCAGGTCTGTATCTGAAATCTTCCTCATTTTAAAATATGCTGAAATCATTCATGGAAAAGCAAAGGTATTTTTATAACTTTCTCACTGTGACTGGCATTATTTTTTTTGGTTTTGTCCACTTTGTAAAACATTTTTTTAAGCAGTACAGAAAGGAATTAAAATAGATTGGACTATGCTTCATCTAAAGCCACTACTTTCTGCCATTTCAAAATTGCTCAGTCCTAAACTCTGAAAGTACTATACTAAAATAAGTGGCATTATTATTTCCTATATGTAAGTATAGGAAAAGGTCCTTGTTATAAATATTTTTTTTTCAACGCATCTATACTAGATTAAAAATTGAAAGCTCAATAGCAGAAATCAGCAGCTTGGGGATTTGAGGGTTATCATAGAAAAATAACGCTAAGATGACATCCAAAAGGGACATCATCCCAGGCTGCTTCCAGTGGAAGAATGCCTGTTCCCAGGGCTTGCACAGGGTCACCTACCTAGCTACTTCCTTAGTAAAAACCCATTTCCTCATTTTGTTATTGGGAAAGAATTGTTCTTTCATTGAGCCAAAGTGTGTTCTTTGCAACTTATATATTCTGCTTTAATTTTATTACTCCCTAGAGCACAAGTATTTCTCTTTTACACCAGATCTTCAAATAAACTTACTTTCTCCCAATAAATATCCTGAGTTACTCAATATAGTGGCTTATCAATTTTGTTAATCATGTAAATCACACTTTATATTACAGCCTATCACACACACACACATACACAGCTTAAATAAATATTTCAGGAAACAATATTCATATTTAATACAGGCATATTTTCTGATATTTTAAATTCTCTGTTTCATAAAAAAAATCCTTATCAGGATCCACTGCCTAATGCACACCCTGCTAATGCCCACAGAGCATGGTTGGAACAACACGGCCTTTGGGATGTTCATTTTAGAGTCAACATTGGGACACTGTGGCTGGAATTCAGAAATGGAGCCATTTGTTTTCTGACCTTGAAGATGAAATCCATACCCTGTTTTTACCATGCATTTGATGCTGTAGAGGAAAGACAAATGGATATGTGTTTTTGTCACATCTTGAAGGCTTTGTGAATACCTAACTAGTTGAGACAGGGTGAGAGTGAGCAAATGATATCTCAAACCAGAGGGAAAGCTCAAGGCAACAGCTCTCCCTCCTGCTTTTGTGCTCCACGGTGGTGGTTTCAGTCTTAGAAAGCTGTGCTTAAGAACTGATGCATCTCCCTTCCTTGTCATCATTCTCAAATCCCTGTCCTGTGGGTAGAGGACTACCCTTTGTTAGGAGCCAAGACAGAGACCAGAACTACCTGCCAGGTCAAAATTTAGTGGCCAGACTGGAAAGGAACTAAAGTATGATTATTGTCAATATAGAAGTCTACAGTTCAGGAAGTAGCTAATACCACTGCTAGTTTTGTTATACTAAAAGTAGATGTAATTACCTGAGTCACTCAGAGCTTAACTGCTGTCATTTAATGAAGCTCACACAAATTAATTCATTAACTCCTTAGTGCTGAGTAAGCCCAAAACAATGTGGATAAGGCCACTGGGTCTTGTGAGAAATAGAAGAGGTGTTCTGCTTATAACTACCTTTGGAAATAGCAAGTATTGTGCAAGGACAAATGAATCTCTTTCACATATAGAGTAATTGTCTATAGAACTTGTGATTGAAAGTAAAACTTACATCACTTAAGAAGATTACTGCACAGCACTTGAATTATGCACAATTTTATATTGCTTCTGGTGACATTACTGTAAGAAGAATGATAAGGAGAATAGTAAGTTATCTTTGAAATTAGTGAAATATATATGTATGTGTGTAGACTGTTCTAAACAAAACATTTATATTATAATACCAAGTGAAAATACTAACAATAACTGAAGGTATATAGCTAAAATCCCAGTGGATAACTTCAAGTGGGTTAGGGTTATTGAAGGTAATCTAATAAAAGACAATGAGAATGAAGAAGAATAGAGAAAAATACATTAGTAGTAGACAAGTACAAAATTAAGCTCAATCATATCAATATTTAAATTAAATATAAACAAACTAAAATTACAATTATTGGTTGAAATGATTAGACAATATAAAAACAAGATCTAACTGCATAATATGTACATGGAGTTTATTTTAAATACAAACGTAAATATCAGTTGCAAATTACAGGATAGAAACACACAGATTTACAAGCAGTAATGGTAAGAAAATGATGTGACAAAAAAATATCAGACTAACTAGACCTGAAGATAATGTGTATTGCTAGAGATTCAGGGAGATGTTCGTAATGATAGTAAATTTGGGTCTTCAGACACTTGTGATCCTTCCTGTGTATGCACTTAAAATAGCTGTAAGTCCTCAAATGAAAGTAGTTCCTGAGCAGACAGTAGGAATCCCAAGTTCTGAATATCTTAGTTGATCTTAATTATTGAAGGAAAGTTTGCAAAGAGACGTTAAATCTATCTCTGAGTGAACAAGGGAGAGACATAACTTAAAAGATAAAGATTGTATTACCAGTTTTAAATCTCCACTATTGTTTTTAGAATAGTCTAATTTGTGGGAAGACAATCTTTAAACAGGTTTTGTTTTTAATTGGGCAAATTTATATTCTTTATAAAAATGAGGTAAACTTTGAGGGGTTACACAGTATCTAACTTTGGCAAATATTTTAAAGAATCAATAAATCCAGGCAATTTATTGGGTAAGTTTCATTTTACAAATTTGAAAAGGAGGTAAAAATCAGCCCTTAGGAGATTATGAATGTTTAAATATTCACGTTTCTATATGAGAAAAATAATACCAAGACTCTCTCCCTTTAAACTGACTTTCCTCTGTGCTCACAATGTACCTTGGCATCTGGTCACGGTCAACTGAAGTAGGAATGATTTCAAATTTATAAACCTTAAAATAAAACACCAAGCCTCTTATAGAGAGTCTTATAAACAATAAGTCTGTATGAAACACATAATAAAATTACCAGTAAACAACACTCGATACAAGTGTGGCAATGAAACTGCTGTGCCTGGACTGATGGCTCAGATGTTAAGAGCACTTCCTGCTCTTCTAGAGGACCCACAAGGAGCAGCTCACAGCCTTTTGTAACTATAGCTCCTGGGGATCCACCATCATTTTCTGGCTCTTTGGGAACCTGCACACACATGGTACACAAACACACACACACACACACACACACACACACACACACACACACACACACA
>CABHPR010144670.1:18563-39946 GCA_902168415.1 Peromyscus melanophrys | reverse complement strand
GCAGTGGACCTAGAGGTCCTGGAAGGGCTTAGCACGTCTCTCCTTCCGGATCTTAGCATCTCCACCCTGACCTCCCTCTACTTCCCCGACAGCACTGAAGTGGCCTGAAGCAGGCGTTGTCTGGATTTCCACGGCAGCACTTTCTCCCTAGAGAATAAACGTCTGGAGGGACAAGTCAAGGGGTCTGCTTGTTCACAACAGGCTGTGGCCATTGCATCCAACTTTCAGCCTCTGGTTTCTGGGGAAAGCAAGGTCTTGCTTCCTGGAGGGAAGGAGAAATGTAAGGAGCATGTGGGTAGGAATGGAATGGGGAGGCACAAGGGAGATGCCATCCTGCTTTCCTTCATATAAGATGCTGTAGGGCATGGCTATCTACAGTCCCTTCAGGAGAGGTTAGGAGACCCCAAAGATCTGGGAGATAAAAGTCTCACCTGTGAGTCAGGAGCACCTCAACCCCCAGTGACACCTCTCATCTGGGACCCTAAGTGCAAAGGTGGCAGCATCCTTTCCCCTCTTCAGAATCACTGGGAAGGAATCATTACACCCTAAGGTCAGGCTGTCCAGGCTTCCCACAGAGCCCAGAGCAGGTGACAGGGCATAGTCAGCTGTCTGCAAATGGAGTGACACACAATGACGGCCCTCTCCAGGCTCCTTCTGCCTTGGCAGCTCATTTTCCCAGTGGACGAGTTCATTTTCAGCAGCGTTGACCTTTTACAGGCAGCACTAGGGTCTCTAAGTGGCCATCTGACCAGGGCCCACGCACAGACACCATGTCATCTCCAGGGATAGACACATGAATGTCAAGACTCGGGTTCTAGAAAGTGAGCTTCAGTCATTCTCACCAAGACCCCTAGACTTATGATTCAGAGCACGGAGGAGGCTGCCAGCAGCCAGGCAAAAGAGGGCTGGGCCCGGAAAACATCGGGAACCCAGGAGGGTAAGCTGGGTCACTTCTGTCTTGTGTCATTTTCAGTGGCCAGAGACAGGAGCTGCACCCTGATCTGAATAGATAAGGCCAGGAGAACTTACTGTATTCAATGAATGGTTGAATTAACCAAACATTTGACAAATCCAGGCAGTAATGGAGAGGTCTGTTATAATGAGATTTTACTGTATCTCATTTAAGGAACTAGGAAACAGCCATTCAAAGGCTGTTCTCAATACATTTAGAGTACAATACACCCAGCTTCCCTGCATGAAGGCAAAAATGGGCTTTTGCACCATCCAACTTCAATCACAAAGGTAATTAACCCGACGTACTGGCTGAGCCGCTTAAGCCGTTGCCACGTGAATCTTCCTTTGATCGCAATAACCATCGTAGCAGCCGTATATCAGAGCACTGCGACGGCCCTGTGAGTTAGATTTTTATAAGTGACATAAACGGCCATATGGATTTACGTTGAAAGAAGCTCTGTTTCCCCAGTTCTTATTTGGGAATTGTGACTTATTTACATAAGAAATTACATTTGGGTCTTATTTGCATATCACATTGACAAAATGCTATTTCCAACAGTGGTGGTGAAGTTAGCAGCGACGGATCTGAAGCATGCCAAATGTCTCTGGGATAAATGCTAACTGTGAACATGCACTCTCAGTAACACTGGCTGAAATATTAACTTAGTCCTTAAGTGGCCAAACAGTCACGTTAAACTGTCCTCTGCGTGATCCCTCCACAGGCCAAAAGAAGTTTCATGGGTGCCAAGCACAGCTTTCCTTTCCCTGGACGGGGCTGGGTGAGCTGTTGGCACTGATCCCAAGTAGCCCCTGGCTTCCATTCTCGCACCAGCTAGAGCTTCTTGTCAGCTACCTCGAGGAACTGTGGCAGGCCCCCATGGTCACCAGTGCCCCTCAGGCATCCTGGACTCTGATCCAGTTATCCATGTCTCTCCAATGGGCACGCTAAGCTTCACAAGGCTCAGGAGCTCCCTGTAACACTCACAAGAGTGAATGTCTGGTCCAGGGAGGTGCTGTACAGGTATGCAGAGTTTGTGGATGCGTGGGAGGGTGGACTGGTTGTTGACAGCTTCTGCAGGAGCAGAGACTCATGTGATCTCATCCATATTCTCTCAAGCCCTGGGCAGACAGGCCGGGTGAGCCCTGGCATGGGTCCTGTGACAAGGGCAGTTAGAGCCCCGGCTCTTGGCATCTCAGCCAGCACCCCTCCTCTTTCAGCTCCCAAAGCCTCAGGTAACTGGTGGAGCTGTGTCCCAGAAAACCTAACCACCAGCTATTTTTTTTTATAAAGGATGAGGCTTGGCAGGAGGCAAGATTGATAAATCCCTTTTTAGATTGGTGTGAATTCTTCTCTTTAGGGCCCTGAGCAGGAGCCAAAGCTCAGGAAAATAAAGCATCTATTCCTGTGTGTACAGCTGCTCCCAGGGCCTCGCCATAGCCGTAGCAAGAGGCTCTGTGCCTGGGGGCTAGGGATTTAGCTCAGTGGTAAAACACTTGCCTGGCATGTGCAGGGTCCTGGATTTGACCCCCAGCACTAGCAGCAGGGAGAGGGCCTGTGATCCTGCTTTGGGCTGTGATCCTGCTATGTTCTGTAGTTTTTTCTCGCCCAGGTGGCTTGGATTCTGGGGAAGATGCCAGCTAGAGATGTCCTCTTCCACAGCTACCCCCGGCCTTGTCCTCATCCCCTGCTGAACTGAGCAGGAGGAGGCCTTGTTGGAGACAAGTAGGAGTTTCCTTCTCGGGTACTGTTGCCTGTTCCAGGGTTGACGAAGCCGACAGGTTCCTTGGATCATAGAAGGTCTTCCAAATGTCATCAGCTGGACATTTCTGGGGCCTTATAACCTCTATCCCCCTGCGCCCAACACTGGGTGAAGGTCTGATCCATGCACTCATGTAGGCTTCTTTTTCTTTGTCCCTTGTGTAGAGCTAGGCTCGTCCTCACCAGCTCTGCCCCATCAGCTCTGTCTGGACACAGCTCAGGTCTCCTGCCGCAGATCTCGATGTTTGGCAGGCACAGTTGCGTGACCAGGTTCAGACCACATGTGACTCCTGCTGAACGGGGAATGTTCTCTCTGTAGCTCCACTTGGCTGTCAGCATCACTTGGTGAGAGTCAGCTCAGTGCATGGAGGGTAGCCAGCCTGCTGAGCCCCTGTCACTCAGAGGTTGAGTGTTGGACCTTGCCTCAGTAGAGCAGCTCAAAAGCTTGATTCTTAGTGTTCCCAAGAAGGAGATGGCTCCGAGAGAAGAGGGAGGGGCGGGCATGGGTTCCTCAGGTCTTGAGACCTGACTGGGGAATGCTCCCTGCTAACCACTGTGTCAGCCAGTGGCCCATCTCTGCTGGTGATGGAAATATCTCAGAGCTTGTGTGTCTCTGCATGTGTATGTCTTCACTCTTCTATGTGTCTGCTTCCTAAAACATAAAAATGAAGAGATAGCTTTCAGGTGTTGTAATGAGTGAATGGAAACACATGTGGGAAGAGATGACCCCAGAAAGTGTCAAGAGGGGGAGAAAAGCCATTCTAAGGGAATCGTTCTAGTATCTCTGGATCACCATCAACAGCCTGAGACTCCCATGCTCTTATCCGCTGATGACATTCAGTTTATATCTTGGGGAACACAGTCAGAGGGACTAAGGCATATGTGCAGGGCCACAGAGCCTCTGAGCCTGGGCTCTGAGACATGCCCATCACTGGCAGGTGGGGCCACCACTTGGCATAGTGGTGGGTCTGAGGCAGGAAGGTGGGGGTGGTGGGAGGTGGGTGTACTGCTGGCTGGCTTTGCTTCCCCCTTCTCTCAGCTATGTGTGTGGGATTTGGAGTTCCTGTCTTCTATATATGTCAACCCCAGGCCACCTGCTTCCCTGCCCTGCCCTTCCCACATGGATATCCTTTTACCCAGGGCCCTTTCTCCCTGCATTCTGCCTGCCTCTCTCCATTTGCCAGTCTGGCAGGCACCTGCATGAACAGGCCTCAGGGTTGTAAAACATTTGAACAAGAAGGCAGGGCCATCCAAATTCCCCACCTTTAGATCTTCATCCCTGGCTCCTGCTTCCTAGACCTGAGGAGGAAACTCCATTATCTTTTTGTGCGGTGGTTCCTTCTGCCAAAAGGGGACACTGTGCATGTAATGACCCTATAAACCTGCAGAGTTGTATATGCTCAACTCTCCATCAACAAACAGGCCTTAGCTATAGCAATGTAATGTACCTTCTTGACATCTTTGTCAATGGTGACCACACACAGTGATGAATTCCCTCTATGAGGTGGTAGTTTCTCCCTCTGACCCCAACTCTATCCTTTTGGGCTCCGGGAACAGCTTGTCACAAATCTGGCTTCTTTGGTCCTTTGGCATTCTTATTACTTACCTAATAAGCATGGGATAGTGCTGGGCCACTGGCTTCTGGTAGAGCAGGTTTCAAAGCTGAGTTTGGGCAGTCACTCTCCACCAGTGGGTCACTACTCAGAGTCACAGGCCAGAGAAATTTTAATGAAGGAACCGGATGACTTGAGGGTCAGCTTCTTACTTGTTCCACGGTGACCATGCCCCTTCTTGGATGTGAAACCAATGTTCTATTTTTGTTCCTGCTATCTGTGGCTTTTTCTTTTTTGTGTGCCCATATTGTGGAATGTCGTTCTCCAGTATGACAAGGTCATTGACTTCCTGAACTGTCAGTAGCTATAATTACCTAAAGATACCCATGGAAGTTGGGCCATTAATCTCCCACCATAAGGCCCCACACCCCTCCATTTCTTCCCCAAGATTTAGATAACAGATAGTTAGCAGTTACTAGGGAAGGACCTCAGGAGACCACATCCTTTCCCAGGGATATATAGATAGATAATGGTTACTAGTGGAGGGGCTTCTAAAGCTAAAACCTTCCCCAAAAATGTGTAGATAGTTCATACTGGCTGGGAAAGAAAGAGATTATTTTTATTCAGTGGTATAGCTGCCCATAAGTTGCCCAAACCCTTGTAAATAACTCTAATTAAACTCACTATTTTACTTTAGACTTGAGTGGAATTGTTTCTTGGGTCTTTCTGTTGGTGCCCTATGCTCTAACACAGAGCCGTGCAAACAGAAATGAAGAAATGCACACAACACTTTGCCAGAAGCTGGCAGCACAAAGGGGGCAGGCAGGACCTTGGGATATGCAGGGCTGGATATGACCCTGTCCCAGAGCCCAACCTGAAAAGGTGACAGTGGCCCATAGGGAGGGTGGAGAGATGGCACAGTCATGAGAAATGTTGAAAGTCAACCAGCAGAAACGGGGGCGGGGGGCGGGGAAGCAGTGAAGAGGCAGTGTGGCATTCCTTAAGCAGACCAGAGTGTCCAACTTTTAATGTCAGCAGCTGTTTTGGGCAACGACTTCATCATCTTGCTCACATGGGTACATTTGGTTCTGAGTAAGTCAAGCAAAAGGCTAAACACTTCCTTGTGAGCCTCCCTGTTCTTTAGATTCATTCCCAGGCCTTTCGTAATTTAAGCGTCTTCTGTGCCACGTGGTTCCTGCTGAACTTGAGAACAAGATCATGTGCCAGCCCCGTGGGGTTCCTTGCTCTCTGCAGAACCATCCCCCCTTCCTTCAGTAATGCAGCTTCTTGACATCTCTGTCAATGGTGACCACACATAGGGGCAAACCCTGCTATGAGGTGGTAGTTTCTCCCTCTAACTCCAACTCTGTCCCTTTGGGCTCTGGGATTGACTTGTCACAAATCTGGCTTATTTGGTCTTGTTTGCATGGTCTCACGGGAACAGCAGTGTGGACTGGGAGGCTCATTGGTTAAATAAAAAACAGACAGTGTGGCTGTGGGCTGTTGCCTTCCTCAAATGTGTCTCCAGTGATCTGATGCCAGCATGCATATTAACATCCAGGTTGCCTAATGTCAAGCCTCCTCCCGTCATTCTGACCAAGGGAACCTCTCTTCTTCCGAGGCCGCACCTCTCTGACCAATCAATGACTTAGCCCACTGTTGGACACTGCACCCCTCATCATGCTCTGTCATGGCTCTCGGGAGGTAAGGCAGGGAATTGTGGGCAGGCAGCAACCCCCCCCCCCAACACCATGTAGAGCCACCAACTTGTTACACAACACCAACACAGGCTGTCACTGGGCTTGCACTTAAAAAAGAAGAAGAGATGACAGATTTGAGAACCTCAGCATTTTGGTAATCCCAAAAAAGGTTTGCAGAGATAATTTTCCACTTTGGGTTAAAAAGAGAAAAGACACGGGGAGAAAAGTAATTGAGCAATGCGTGCTTACTTTGCAAAGAACCTAAGTTCCAGAGCTGAGAGCAAATGCCGCCTTAACAACCTGATTTTTTTTTAAACTTTTTACTCATTAAGCCTGTGGATTAAGTTCTAGGGAATCCAGGTTCACCAATACTTTGCTGATAGACTGCTATTCTTTTCATCAAAATGGAGATACTGAAATATGAGCATTATCAGTTTATTGGAAAGCAGACACAATGGGGCATTCCAATCCTGTCCTGAAATTAAAAGTAAATCCTCTGGATGAGTCCTCTAATCCCAGCTTTGTGGAGCTGGTGGGGCTTTTCTCCACAGACTGGGAGCTGGAGTCAGAGAGGATGCTCTGCTCCCCTGCTTGATACTGCACAGGGTTCCTTGTTCTCTTCCCTGAAACCACTCCCCACCCAGGTGGAGGTGGTCAGGACCAGGCAGATGCTGGCCCCAAGATTGCTGCTCCCGTGCACAGGGGCAGGGAGCTTTGCATAGTCAGTGTTGGGTGATTTCCCTGGGGAGTCTATTTTCAGGTAGAGAATGCAACCACAGATGGAGAAATGATCCACCCCAGTCCAGTGGGGTGAACCAATGGGTTTATTGTGGTCACAGGTGCATGGGTGACGAGGGCAGCTGCATAACTGCAAAGGCCACCTATGTTCTTCCATGCCTGCATGGGTGGCAACTCAGGAAAACTGCAGGCCAAGAGCTCTGGGGGCTACATGCAGGCAGTTACACTACTGAACAGACACCTCTCTTCTAGAAAGTGTTTACTGCTTGTACGACCTCAAGGAGGGGTCTCTTGTGCCTTGCCACTTTCTTGTGAGTTTTCTGAGCCTCCCCCTGCCCTTTGGGAGAGACTGTTTCATTCTAAAGGAAAGAGCTTCACAAGAGGCAGATATAGACTTCTTAGCCTCACCATTCAGGGGCCCTGGGGGACCATTTAGAGAGGCCTGCATGAGCATCTGAGGATGTGGGAGGCTGCTGTGATGTGCATTCCATCTGTCAGCCCAGTACCCTGGGAACACGCCACACTCCTCCACAGGGCTTGCCACCATGGCAGACACACCAGCACTGCAGGCCCTGCTCTGGGATGAAGCTGGAAAGGTAGAAGATTTGCTCATGTGTGGTGCTGTTTTGTGCATATCTGCTGTAGGGGACCCCAGACGACACTGTCACTGCCACTCACACAGGGAAATGTGTCTGATTTGCAAATTATCTCCGTACCGTCAATGCTTCAAAGCAAAAGTGATAGTCATTAGTTATTTACTGAAGTGTTCAGGCTCTGGCTTCCATATGGTCAGATTGTGGATGTTTTCAGACGGAATATCATGATGCTGGCTAGAGCCATGTAAACATGAACTCCTCTCATGTCCGGTGCTGGATGGTTCTGGGAGCTCAGCTAAGGCATATCCTATCTTTGGCACTCCTCTCTGAAACCTGTGTAGAGTCATGAGATTCGAGACAGATGGGCTCAAGATGTCCAAGATGTTCTAGGCATTCAAGAGCTGGCCAGGCTTGCTGCCCATGCCCCAACACCAGCTAGCGTTAGCTGTGACACAGACTCTGAGGGAGAGGTTTCAGTTAGCACTTAGGACTGAGTCAGGTGACTCTATCACCTTGAGATATTAAGACATGATAAAGGTCTCCCTCTCCCCATGTAGGTCTACTACAGTTTGTCTGGGTTGGCCAGGGAGTGGACCCCAGGTGGCAATATCCCTGTGGCCAGCACATATTTGTCCATATCACAGAGACTCCTCTTCCCAGCCAGTATGTACTGCAGACCCTTGTTGCTCTAACTCAGCTCTACAGAGTGGGCGATTTGTGAAGAGCAGGTGTTCACTCCCTAGTGGTGGGAGGGGGAGAACCAGGTGTGTGTTGTATGTGCTCAGCATCCCCTGGGGGTCTGGATGGTGACTGACATGTTAGAGTGCCTCCCATGAAGGTGGCAGAAACATGCTAGAGAGGGCTCTAGCAAAGCCACTCCCTCTACTGACCATAAACCCTTCAATCTACCAACCTGCAAATTACAGTTTTGGTGTGGAGCCCTCATGACTCACCTGCCCTACTCCAAATGACATTAGCACACAAGTTCAAGGACTACATTTCAAATGTAAGAAATTTGGGGTCACATTCAAATAGTAGCAGGGCCCCAAGAGTGTTGCCTTGTCCTTCCTCACCCTGCTCAGTGTGGGAATGCTTTCCTCCTCAGCTCTCAGAAAAAAGGTAATAATCCAACTACACTCTTGGGAAGCGTGTGTCAGGCTCAGTTCCTACATGCTGTGATGTTTGGGGGGGAATGTCCAGTCACCTCCTTTACACAGAGGAGCGATCATCTCCCAGTGGGCTCAGAATTACGTTTCTTTGGACATTTCCTGTTACCACTTTTAATTCTGTGCTACCCCCATACTGTTTGACAGCTATTTATGAAGGACTTACCTGGCACCACAAAGTGAGTGTCATATCTGAAAAAGTCACATTCATCCCAGACAACCAAAGAATCAATATTGCCATTCTCCATGGCATGTGTACCCTCTACAAGAGAAAATTTCTCTTTACTTCAGTAAAAAAGCATACAGACTCTAGGCTTTGTTGGCCTTGGGATGTGGCTTCATCTCTGATGAACTGTGCTCACAAAGGATAATTCACTTTTCCAAATACAAGGGAAGGTTCAATTGCTGACACTTGCTTTGTTCTAGGTCCCACAAGGACAACATTTACTGTTCTGCAGTAACAACAAAAAGTCCCCTTTTGGTTTCTGATTCTATGTGCTTTTCCTACAAGGAAACATGACCAGGAAAGTCTTGCTGTGCAAATATAATTTCTACTTTATTGGAGGTGACTGGCTGGAGATCCAAAGAGATGCAGATGGATGGAAGACAAAAGGAGCTCTGGGTGTCTCCACAGGGGAAGTACAGACCACTTTTCTTGATCAAAGGTAATCGCAGGCATGGGAAAAGCAGGCATGCAGGCAGGGTTGTTTGTTACAACGAACTTTGATTCTGCATTTATCTGCGACTCCTCTGTCTTTTGTGTCAATGGCCCTCGTGGTGTCAGCCTCCATGCTTGCATAAGCATGGCTCTGGTGTGTCCTTTCTGTTCATGGGATCAGCCCAGTGAGAGCAGGTGGGCAGCTGTGGGCTGCTGAGTCTGGTGCTCTCTGGTACTCTCTAGACACACACTCAGGGCCTGGTTCTGCCCACGTAGAGCCAGCTCCTCGGGAGTCTGACCCATCTATGAACAGGATGCCTGAGTTCAAGGGCAGGTACGTGTTTCACAAATGAAGATAGGATACTTTTCAGCTTTCAGTGCTGTTTGGGAAACCACACCATTGTTTTCCAAAGTGGGTTTCCATGGGGACCTGAGGCCTGTGGGTTGGCTCTCGTGGGTCTGGTCCCTTGTTCTTTGTTACCTCGAAGCATCTTCATGCACGAATGTTACCTCATGCTTCCTGGACTGTGAAGGCTCTAGCTCTTGTGATTCTCTGTCTGTGCCTCTTCTCACCACCCAGCTTCAGCCAGCTCTGGAGACTGATAGAACAGCCTGACTCCATCTTAATGTCAAAATAAGTTTGGCTCTGTTTACCATAGAACTTCAGTTTCTTTTTCCTGGAATCTGACTTGCTGCACACTCTGATCAAGCCTTGACCTACACCCTTGTGAAAACCACAAGATGTTCTGTCAAGTAATCCTAAACTACTATCTGCTTCTGTATTTCACTTGCCAAGAGCCTTCAGAAATTTCCCAGCCTTGGGAAACTCCTAGGTTTTGAGCTATAAAAACCTTACACCCCTGTGTTCGGGGCTGTTCCCTCAAATTCTGCTTTAGGGAGAGCAAGCCACCACACTGGCTTTGCTGTGCACAGAAATAAAAATAACTTTAATTCCACCAATAGTTTTGGTTGGTGGGATTAACAGAGACGCTGTCACAGACCCCACAGTGTCTGCCCCTGAGCTAAAGCTTTTCCCATATCACATGATGGATGTCCCTTACCTATGTTCCCAAATAGCTCCATTCTCTTATGTTTAACAGTGGTGGTCCAGGGGCTCGAGTCCAGGAGGTCTGGGGTGCTAACTAAGGATTCTCTACAAAGCATTTGGGCAGAATGATGGTCACCTGGCAGGTGTTTCCCTGGAACCTGCCAACCCATCACCAAGAGAATTTCTTGGGTTTGAGAGGGGAATCTTTGATGCTTGGAGAAGCATTGGGTCACCAGCTCTGGCTTCATGTGGCCATAATCCATCTGTGGGGACTTAAACCATGGGAGAAATGTCAGTGTCACATGGAATAAATATCACCAGCAATGCCATGCTCTCAGAATGTGGCTCTGCTCACAACCCAATGTATACAAACAAGGAGCACTCACTCATCTCTGCTCATGCCTGCCCTGCCCAACTGTGACTGTAATGTGAGAAACAGTGCCTGGGACAGAAGAAGAGTTATAGAGCTCTGTAAGCAAATGTAGGGCTTGGAAAGGTCTTTTCCACCCTTGAAGGCAAGGGTCACTGCAGCTATATTCAGTCAAGATAGGATCATAGAGCATGGTGGGGGGCGGGTCTCAAGATTCACTGTGACCAGCATCTTTATAATATATACACATAGCTAAATAAAGATCCAGACAGGGAGGGGAGGTGACTGTGGGAACACAGATATGAGGAATGGAGTGATGTAGTCGCAACCAAGGAATGAAGGGGCCAAAGGAATGGTAGATGTGAGGTGGCTCCTCCCCACAGCCCTGTACAGGAGCAGGTTTGGATTCTGCCTACAGAACCCAGACTCAGGGAAGTTTTTGTTGTTGTAAGGGTGAGCTGTGGCAGAGCTCTTAGAAACTAATACACAGTAAAACCATTGTGTTTATAGGGTCAGTCATGTGCACAAGTATTTTAGTAATTGAATGATTTAATATTAGGGAATATGTTAATATAATTGATTACATTGTGGGGGGGAAGAATGTTTATAAAACCACCTTGGTACAGGGAATTGATTACAGTGGTGACCCTGTTCCCAGGAAACTCCATCATCTTCCTAAATGCAAGGCTTTAGAGGCAGTAGGAAAGTACAATAAATAAGACGGCTTCATATCAACCGAATGTAGAGTTTTGGAAGTATACTCCAGCAGTCTGCAGTCCCACATGAGGTGAGCCATAAAATTTTACGGAAAGGAATAAAGTAAGACAAACAAATGGAAGGATTATTAATGCCACATTATAAAGGCGTCATTTCTCTCTCAATTAATCTCAAAGCACTATCCCAGTCAGCACCTCCAGAGAGGTCTAAAGGCCATCAGGACAGCTGAGTGATGAGCAGACTTTAAACATGTCCACACTAAGGGGTAAGTAGGTCTCCTAGGCATGAACATGTTTTCCAGAGTCAGAGAGTGACTTAGGCTAGACAGACAGCAGAACAGAACGTGAAATCAGCCCACACGTGGGGGAGGGGACACATGTACACATGTCCCTGGTGGCCCTCAAGCTCAGTTGGGAAGGCGGGGCTAGCCAGTGCCCTGTAGGTAAGAACGAGCTCAACTTGTGAGGAGAAAGTCAAGTCCACTCCTTAGCTCAAATGCCAAAGCAATGAAATAGATGGACTGACTCTCAAAGAGACAGAACCACAGAACCTGAGTTAGGAAAACACAAGGAGCGGAAACAAGGGCTTCTTCTCCACGGTGCTGGAGTGAGCCATGTCCTCCTGCTAGGCTAGCCTTCCTGCAGAGACTTCTGGTCCCCTGATTACCAAGGGCTTCCAGACCCCATCCTTACCTGGGAGGGGTATTGGGCAAGGAACTCAGCTCTCTCCTTTCTGATCTTCTTATGTCTGAAATGGGAATGAGTATCCATCCCGTAGGATTACTGTGAAGAGGAAAGAAGATAATGTATAAACTGGTAAGAACAGAGCATGTGAGAGCCTCAGCTATGCCACTGTTTGTCTAACAGTTAAAATCCTGTGCAACAAGCCTGCCCCAGTGCTGAGCAAACAGATATATAAAACACTTGGCATTGCCGCAAAATGTGGCAAAGAGGAAGTGGAGCCAGGTCCCTCATCCCTGGAACTCAGGAAAGAACAGAAGAGGTAGGGGAGTGAGACTTCAGACACAGCAACTGCCTTCTCCCTGAGCCCGGCTTGGACAGGAAGGAATACTGAGGAGCAGAAATGGGCTGGGCTTAATGCAAGCAAGCCTGGAGGCTACCTCATACCAGAAGGATATGTATGTGGGCTGGTGGGCACTGGGCTCCCAAGACCAGGAGGAGGGGTGCTTGTAGCTAGCTGGTCAGGTCCTGGGGTCCCTGGAGCCTGGTTGTGAAGTCTGGGCTAAGGCAGCCCAGAATCTTCCAGCAGAGCTGACTCGGGCCTCCATGGGGTGAGATGGTTGTGGAGTGGAAAGCAGTGTCTGACCAGCTGAGTCCTATTCTAGTGCGGAGGGTACATTGGCCCTGATGGGAGCCAGAGAGAGGCCAGGGTCATCATTTTGACTTGAATTCATAGGGAAAAACTGGTCCACAGGCCACACTAGATTCAAGTTTCAACACTAGCCCAAACCTCAGACTTCAACAGGATGGGAGCCACTAAACAGGGGACCTTTGTACCTTCACCTTGGCCTCTGCTAGGGGCCCCTGGTCACCATCCCCTGTTCCCCCAGTACCCTGGACACCTTCACAGGGATAAGCCTGGGGCTAGGGAGCCTGTCTTGTTCCAGGTTTGAATTTGAACTGAAAGGTTGTATTTTAGCTCTTTAACCCTGCTTAGTCAGGAAGATATGTGAAGAATACCAGATCACTTGGGCAAGTAGATGAACACCTTCCTTCTGGGAAACTCTAAGCTGTGTGGAGGAATCAATCAATCTCATTTTGCAAAGGGTTCATACATGAATATAAACTCTCTTAGCAATTAACAAGAGCACAAAAATCTACCAAGAAGAATAAAGAAAAATCTGGACATGACAATATATGTATACAGAAAATAAAAATGAAGGAACAGTTATCAGATAGGCCAAGATAGATGGTGTGGGTTTGCTACATGCCGGCACCCAGGCATGTGGGTAAGAGAGGACAGTGCCAGTCTCTGAGAGGGAGCAAAACCTAGCTGAACACTAGGACATGCATTTGCCCACACATGGTCCTTTCCTCCCCTCCTGGTAATACATCTCTGGTCATATTCCTGCAGGGTGGTTCATGCTCAGAGCAAGGACAGAAATAGCATCTCAGGTTTTCTACCTCAGCATCTAATACCTGGGAAGACCATTAGAACCATGGAGAGCAAAAGAAGTAATTACTATCTGCAACCAACCAGGAAAGAAAAGTAATTGAATGTAATGACTTTCAGGGATAGCCAGCCTGGGGAATCCCTGCCTAGTCAGGAGGAGATGGGGAGGGCTGTGATGGTGACCTCCACCTCTGCCTCAGATACTTATATGGAATGATCACATCTCGGGATTCTCGCCCATAAAGGATGCTTATGGTTCCAGATTGTCCTCTGGAGAATTGCTAAGGGACAATGGCTGACAGGAAACAAGGGCAGGACAAGCCAGCATCCTGGCAGGATGTCTGGAGGAGGAGTCACAGGGCAGGCTGGGTGCTCTCCTTTGGGAATGATGTTCTCTAGTGTTTTGAATGGTATTCTTGAATTCTCTGTACAGTGAAACACTATTAGAACAAGCAAATGAGCTGTCACTTGCAAGTGGCATCACACTCCCTGGGAGTAGCAGAAAGATTGCTGCATGGTCTCCCACGAGATATGCTCTGCACACAGGATGGTCTCAGGCCCAGTGCAGATCTCTGTAGACACGTACCCATGCACCTGGAAAGATGCCATCTGCCACCTTTCCAGTTTTCACTCTCTACGCTAGCCTGGTCCTCATTCTAAAAGTGCCCCTGCCAACTCTGTTTGCATGTTCCTGGATCAGGGTGGCCTCTTCTCCCTGTGAGACCAGAGGCAGGTAGCTCCACCTCTCTGGGAGAGACATCTTGAAGGGGAGCCCCACTGTGCTTACTCTGACTATACCCCAAGTCTGCAAGGAGGATCCTGAGATAGACACACTGTTATCTGTAAAATCACTTTTTCTTCACAACCCTTTTCTTTTTTCTTTTTGAGACTAGGACTTTCCCCAAAACTTTAATGAATAATTCATCCTCTTATACAAAGTTTGGGGACTTTCCTGATAACACGCAGCACACACCTTTTTAAATTTTTTTTTATTGTTTCTTGTATTTAATCTGGTGTCATTGAATTTCTCTGTCCTTAGGGAACATTTTAGGAAACCTGCCTGGAAATCTCATCCAAGTGAAGTTTTAATATAAACTGCAAACAAAGAGGGCATGCAACTTCATTGTATCCTGAGATCATTTATTCTATACATTAACAGAGCAAAGATAGCGGTAGAGTCTCAATTTCATATTCATTTGCAATTTAAATGAGCCTCTTCCTATTGAATCATAACGTATTATGCCACCAGGCCCCTTGGCTGCTGTTTGGAATAAGATACTACTTTAAAAAAAAAGGTAGTCTTTCCACCCCCACCCACTCCCACCTCAAATTCTGGATTTCAGTTAGGAAAGTCTGTGTAATTTCCATGGTATAGGGATTTTTTTTTAAACTTTCAAATGCATAACAGGTCTGCTTTAAAAACAGCCAGCTCCAGCCCAAAAGATTGCTTGGCTTCACAGCCTAATGATAAACACTGAAGCTCTTGAAGGCAGAGCAGGGCAAACTCGCACATCTCTCTGGCAGAAGTAAGGTGCCCTCATAGCAAAATGCTCTGTGCTAGGATAGTAATTAAATGGAGCCTAGTTCTGATTCGCCAAAGGCTGCTGCAGCACCCTGTACCAAACACACTGGGTTCCCCACTGTTTGGAGGCAGGTGAGGACCAGGAGACAGTGACCCACACTCTGTCCTGGTTCTCCTGCTCACCCTAGGGAACTCAGAACAGCCACTGCAGACTTCACATGCTGTAACCAGGTAGACAGAGTCGATCAATGCTCTCTGCCATGCTGTACGAATGAAGACAGAAAGATTGTCCCAGCCCAAGTAACAGAGTCCCATGTGACTCACAGGGTGGTTGCCTTGCTGTGCCAACCCTGACTCTTGTCTTCCTGCCTTCTGGATAAGACTTTGTTTGCTTAGTTTACAATTAATATTTAAAATTTTCGTTGCTAATTTTTGTTAGTAATTTCATACATGCAATGCATTTTGCTCAAATCCATTCTCCCTTCAACTCCACCCCATGCCTCCTCTCTATCTCCACTGCTTCATGTGTTCCGTTCTGTTCTGTTTTGTTTTTTAAAACCAATTGAGTCCGCTTAGCACTGCTCGTATGTGCATGGGTGGTGGACCGTCTATTGGAACATTGGTAGCCTCTCCGGGGCTGCATCCCTGAAGAAAACTGACTCTGCTGCCAAAGATTTTTTTAGGAAGCTCAATTTCAGACTCCCACAGACTTCTGGAGAAAAGCTTGGCTACTCAGTCCATCCTCCAAGGCTGTGTCACAAGTCCAGATTTGGCTACCAGCTCTGCCCTAGCACCTCGTGCTGTGATACCTCTCCCCCTGCATGGACTGCTCCTTGCTGTGATGTGGGATGAACTCACCCACTCAACACAGGCTGTTCCCAAGGCCTTGGCAGGTACAGGAAGGAGGCTCTCAATGTCTGTTCCTATCATGGATGGCTGACTCAGATAAGTCTGGGCTCCACTCTAGTCTTGCTACCCCAGGCATCTGGTTGGAGCCTTGTTCAGCATAGCTCTGTCATGCCTTCACAGGTGCCCACTAAGTCCAGTGATGGTCATTGTGTCCCATGGGATGTTGCCTGGGTTCTCTGAATGAACTTAGGTTCTTCTCATTGGCTGCTTCCTCTGTATGTGAGCCACTCCCGTTTGTTCAGGCCTAGCCTACTTCTCTGGCCTAGGATGCTTGCCCTGCATCTTGTCTGGAGGCACTCTCCTGTGCTTCAGATATCAGTGTCACCTGGGAAACCACATCTGCTTTCTCTCAGCACTGACCTTCACTGCTCTGGATCCTGTGATGTCTGCATTTCTTTGCCACACTCTCTACTCCTGGAATGTACCTGCCTCTTTGCTCATGGTCTCTAGGAATCCTGGGAAGTGGGGATCCAGTGCACCCCGTTCCCAGCAATCTCCAGTAGTCCCTGACACTTGCTCGAACCTTTTAGAGTATTTCATATGCTAGTTCAATGCCCCTCAGTTGCTTGTGCGAGGGTCCCCACTTTGACACTCACTAGCTTCCTGTATCTTTAGGTTTTGCATCAAATCTCCCTCAGGGCTCTGATCAGAGCTTGGAGAGGTGTGAGCCAGTGCGGTGCAGAACTGGGGGAGGCTGGGTCATGGTGAACCTGTCACATCAGCCTGGGCTGAGGATTGGAAACCTTGTACTCTGAGCCTGAGTGTTGTGATCCTGCATTGGTGACACACATTGGCAGGTTTTTACTGATCAAGTCTCTACTGATTTTAGTTTGGTTTCTATTCTGTGATAAAGACCACGACCTAAAACAGCTTTGGGAGGATAGGGTTTATTTTGCTTCCATATCCTAGATAATAGCCCATGGTGTGGAGTCAAGGTAGAAACTCAAAGAGCCTAGGCAAGAACTGAAGCAGGGACCGTGGAAGAACACTGCTTACTGGCTGGTTCAGTATACAACCCAGGACCACCTGCCCGGGGATGGTACCACCCATGTGGCCTGGGTTCTTCTACATTAATCATCAATCAAGAAAATGCCCCATAGCCTTGCCAGTCTGATGGGGACATTTTCTCAGCGTAAGTTTCCTCTTCTCAGATGACCTAGCTTATGTCAAGTTGACTAAACATTAACCAGCACACTGGGGGACTAACATGCTTTATTTAGTGCCACTGGTAACTGGTCATCTTCAGGTCCTGCATGCTTAGATTACAACTGCCCTTCCAGACAGATGGTGTGCTGCTGAGGGGTCAGTGCTGGCTGCACTGACCCCTCAGCAGCACATTGTGTGAGTTAGAGGATCCAGATCCGGGGTGGACACTGAGTGAAGCAAGTGTGCTAGTGTACGAGCTTGCCTCAAGAGTGAAGCTCAGTAACAGCGCATGTCGGACCTGCTGTGTCACTGGTGTCCCTGGGTGGGGTGAATCTGGGCTCCTTGTCCTCTGGAGACACAGGTTACCTGTGTGTTTCCCTGCTTGGGGTAGCCTCTGTCTTCTGAAAGCCTTGGTAACTAAGTAGTGGTGTGTGCACTTGGGTGCGGGCACACATGCATGTATTGCTCAGGTATCATTCTTTACTGCATCTTATCTTTTGAGATGTGGTCTCTCATTGGTCTGGGGCTTGCTGGTTTGGTCAGGCTAGCTGGTCATCAAGCCCCAGGGATCCTCTGTCCCTGCACTGGAATTACAAACATGCACTACCATACTTGGCTTGTTACGAGGGTGCTGGGGGATTGAACTGAGGTCCTCATGTTTACTTGGGAAATGCTCACCAGCTGAGTCGTCTTCCCAGCATGTTGTTGTTGTTTGTTTGTTTTTATGTGTCTCGATGGAACCCAGAGCTTACATCTGCTGTGTTAAGCGTGTGCTCTGCCACCAAGCTGGGCTCACCCCTTGCTGGTGTGTTTCTGACATTTCTCCTATCTGACCCAGACGTCTGCAGCGCACGCATGCTCTGGGCTGGGCTGTGCCCAGTGAGCCTCTGGCTCCCACTTCAGTAGTTCTTGTTCATTCTAGGCTCGCAGCCTTTCTTCCCATACAATGATGGACTGTCTGCTTCTTTCTCTTGTGTTGGTGTATAAGGGCACTGTCTGCCACTCTAGTATTACTTATTGATTGGACAACTTGTGGGACAGGTGGCTGCCTGAGGTTCTATAATCCCCTCTGCCACCCCTCTCCACATCATCACTGTGAGCCACCAAAAGCCAGCACCAAATCCTGTACTGGGAGACAGAAGTGGTTTGGATCTAATGGAGCATCAATGGGGAGTGGCTCACAGTCCTTTGAGAATCCCAACGAGAACTTAGTGGAGGATCTTCTGCCCCTCCCATAACATGGAGCCCAGGGTAGACCAGTGGAGCTGAGAGGGTTATGGGCTAAACATTTGGCAGCATTCCTGGGCCTCTGGACCAAGTCTGACCTGAAACTACACAGGGTTTAGGACACCAACAAGCTCCCTCCACATTGTGCGCTGTGAGAGCTGTTCTAGTCACGTTCTTAGATGTTACTCATCAGTCAGGGTCTAGAGGCTGGTGCCTCCCTAGCCCAGACTGCCCTGGTACTCTTGGGTCAAACATCTCATTCCTCCCAGAAATGAGCATGGGGAAAGAGGAGATCCAGCCTGTAACATCCTGTACTGGATGACATGGTTGGAGAGTGTTGTGTAGATGTGTGGCAGAGGTACCTGAAATGGTGGGCAGTGAGGTCTGGATGTCGCTGCTCTCCATCCCTCCGCTTCCTTGGGAGGAATTTGCCCAGCCCATCCTCTCACCTGCTTCTCTGGCTGCCAGAGTCCTCCCCATCATCTGCTGGAGAGTGGATGCTGACAAGTGCTAGCAGGTGGTTAGCTGGGTAGGTACCACTTTGAGCAGGAAGGGCAACAGACAAGAGACAACATGCAAAATTAAGCCACAAAGTTCACAGCAGTGAAGCCTCTGAGCAGAGTGATTAATGGTTTGTTGGCATTTATAAGAGTAAATGTTTAATCACTTATTACTACTGATTATGCTAATGAGCTGGAATAATATATGGGAGATTGGTTTGAGAGCAGAAAGCGTGCGGGGAAACACTGTGACAGTCATCAGGACCCTGCTCCTCTCCTGGGACCCCTGGAGAGCTTCCCTGCAGGTGTGACTGCTGCCCAGCTGCCTGGCTGAGTGTGGAGCACTTGGCTGCAGGAGCCGTCTCAAGGGGTTCCTCTATCTCTGCCTTGCCTCTGCCTACCTCTCGGAGTGCACTGCCCTTGTAGGATAGAGATGGCTGCTCCATACACCCATGAAAAGGAAAGATCAAAGAACCCCACCCCTATTCCTTTCTAGGGAAGAGTCTGCCTGGCTCCTGCTCGAGGTGTAGGGCAATACAGACAGCATGGGCTCAGGGACATGTACCAAGTGCTTAGCATTTGGTCTTCATCTTACAGGCTAGGAAGCTGAGGATCAGTGTTGTCAGACAAGTTGTCCAAGCTTACCTCAGGTGGGAGCAAAGTCATAACTGGAAGCCACAGGAATCTAGCTCTGCTGTGTGCCATGCTGAGCACCTCCACAGCTCAGATCACACAGTGTGTTACCAAGAGGCTCCTCGGGCAGCTAGCTGTCACAGCCCAGGCCATCTGAGAGGTAGAGGGATCTCTGTTGCAGGAATGGTTATTTGTCTTCTGGGTGACTGCTGGTGGGTTCTGCTGGGTTTCAAGGCCTGAGTTCTCCACCCTACAGCCATTTCCAAAACTCCCATGTGAGTGAATATACATGCCTGCACTACACTTGTACACATGCACACACATGCATGCATACACAAGGATGCCACAGGGATACACATATGTGTCCATACATATACATAAAGTAGTGTATACACATATACATAATGTAGACTTATATGCATGCATGCATGCATGCATGCACAGGGATGTACATATGTTCACACACCTATACATAAATGGGCACACACATGCATGTATGCACAGGAATGAACATATGTGCATATACACACACATAAAAAGGTCACACATGTACATGCATATATACACAGAGGAATGCATATGTATGCACACATTTGTACATAAAAGGGTCACACATGTGCTGTGGGATGGTCTGTATGTCAAACATGCTGCTTATTAGTCAATAAATAAAACACTGATTGGCCAGTGGTCAGGCAGGAAGAAATATAGGCGGGACAAGGAGGAGAGAATTCTGGGAAGTGGAAGGCTGAGGAGACACTGCCAGCCGCCACCATGACAAACAGCATGTGAAGATGCCGGTAAGCCACGAGCCATGTGGCAAGGTATAGATTTATAGAAATGGATTAATTTAAGATGTAAGAACAGTTAGCAAGAAGCCTGCCACGGCCATACAGTTTGTAAACAATATAAGTCTGTGTGTTTACTTGGTTGGGTCTGAGCGGCTGTGGGACTGGCGGGTGAGAGAGATTTGTCCTGACTGTGGGCCCAGCAGGAAAACTCTAGCTACAAACACATGGGTACATCTATACACATATGCATATGCAAGGGATGCACGTGTGCCCATACATACATATAAAAGTGCCACATCTATACATATGTGCATGCATAGAAGAGTGTACATGTGTGCATGCACATATACATAAAGGAAGTCACACATGTACACATGTACCTATATGCATACACACACATGTGCACACAGACACACAGTACATGATTAAAGGCATTATAGACAGAGAGAGGGCATAACTACAGACCTCACAACTTTATGTGTCTATTTAAAATGCAGGTTAATATATCATGTGTCATATACAAGCTGTGAGAATGTCTTGTTACTGCAAGCCTCTGAAACACATAAAGAACACAAAATTAAGGTTATTTGCAGTGTCAGAATCTAAATTACCTGTGATTGGTATATTGGGAAAATTACTTTTTAAGATTTTAATGTAGATTTTATTATCATTATTATTGTTGTTATTATTAGGTGAGTGACACTGTATACTCTGGTTCCTACAAGTTTTCTCCTTGGAAAATATATTTAAATTTCTCTTTTCTCCATCCACGCTGATGCAGTTGCTGCACCTGAGAAGGTTCATTTTCCTCTGTTCAGGGTTGTTCCAAGTCAGGGACATGTTTATTCTCTCCTGCTGGATGACAGAGGAGTCTCTGAGGGAAAGAGCACCCTGGGATATGACACTGTCCTGTAAACCCCTGGCCAGGCCCCTTTGATAGCTGCTTGTACTGTAGGCACAGGGCTGGATCGTGTGAGGTCAGGGCCATCATGGTGAATGAGTCAGAAACTCTGATAATTACACTGGTGTATGTCTTTGGTCATCTCTGTCCTATAAACAGCAAGGATTAGACTTGCTGGGCATGCCTTTCAAGTGTTTTGTTAATATGCTACTAAACCAACCCTTGTAAAGAAAATAAATTTTGAACATTTATTTTTTAGGGAGTAGCAATTGAACCTAGGGCCTTCTATGTGCTAGGCAAGCGATCTACCAGTGGGATACACACACACACACACACACACACACACACACACACACACACACACA
>CABHPR010144670.1:0-14436 GCA_902168415.1 Peromyscus melanophrys | reverse complement strand
TATAGTGGTATTCTATTTGTACTGAAATGTGATTTTATTTGTATGTTAATAAATAAAGTTGCCTAGGGGTCAGAGCTATCAGCAAGCCATAGCGAAAGCCAGGGCGGTGGTGGTGCACGCCTTTAATCCTAGCACTGGCAGGCAAAACTAGGTAGATCTCTGTGTGTTCAAAGATACAGCCAGCATTGGAGACACACGCCCTTAATCTCAATACCAACCATAGAAGACTTGGAGGTCTGTACAGAGAGGCAGTGACGAGGCAGTCACGTAGTTGGGTTTACAACCAATGAGAAGGCAGAACAGAACTCTTATTTAAAGGCGAACGCACAGGAAGTAGTCCCTTTTCGGAGAGGTCTCTTGGCGGAAGAGGCTAGCTGGCGGAAAGCGGGTAAGACTCTTAGCTCTGACCTCTTTGGCTTTCATCTTTACATTGGCCCTGTGTCTCTTATTTAATAAGGCAGCTGGTTACATCTACAGCCCTGTAAAATACAGAAGTCTGGTGAGGGATAGGGGTTGCCGGTTCTGTTGAGAGAGACCCAGGGCACTGGTGCTTTAGGAGTCCTTGAAACCCAGTGTCCCCATCATGTACTCACTTTACCCTTTCTCCCCTAACCAGCACTCTACCTTTCATTTAAGGAATCAGCAGAGGTTGTGAATGTGACCCCAGCTCACTTTGTAACCAGCAACCCAGGGAATCAGACCGGGCCTGCTTTTAGCTCTAAGAAAT
Source organism: Peromyscus melanophrys (assembly GCA_902168415.1). Taxonomy (NCBI): domain Eukaryota; kingdom Metazoa; phylum Chordata; class Mammalia; order Rodentia; family Cricetidae; genus Peromyscus; species Peromyscus melanophrys. The sequence continues at coordinate 13,709 of CABHPR010144670.1, read as the reverse complement.
GTGTTGCTGTGTGCTGTGTTGAAGGCTATCACAGAACCTGCTCCTAGTCAGCATGAGCTCTGAACTGTCCTGCATCCTCCAATCCATCCTAATGATCTCTAAAGACAGCCATTTGCCTTAACATCTGGAGGCCCTCCCCACTGTCCTGAGTCAGGCTTGGCTTGGTCGCCTTCTTCTTACTGTGTTGATGACCGACCCTCTGTTTTTTATCCTTCAATGCACGCTGCAGCTCTGAGGTCTGAGCCTGTTTCTTGTGGACTGCTTATGGATGACATTCTGGGAACAATTGCATTTGGCTCACAGAACCTCTCAGAGCTGGGGAGCCATGACAGAGCGAGGCACTCTTGGGATCAAGCCCTCCAGGATGCTCAGCTCACTGTTAGTAAATTAAATACCGTTCTTTTAGGTATCTACTGCACTGGAGTCTTTACTGTTACAGAGGACTGATCCTTCCTTGCAGCTTATGTGAAAGTGGTATTTAGACAGTGCATCACAATAGAATTTAATGTGTTGTCAGAGTCCCGTCCAAATGTTGGGGCCGCACTTATTAATGTGGACCGCAGATTCTTTCCCAAGCCATCTGTTACATCTCCAGATTCACCCAGATTAGGAGCAAATGAAGGTTTTACAAGGAATTCATAGATTTCGGCTTGAGGCATGACTAAAGTTGTTTCTATCATCACTTCACATTGAAATATGAATTCACTGTTTGCAAGTTTAACATCATTCTCTCCATATTGACTGCATTGAAGTTTTTATTGGCTCAGCACCGTGGGACTTTCTAGAATCCCCACTGTCTCCCACCTTTGTATATACCTTTAAGGACAAGAACTAGAACCTTCTACCCACTTGCTCCCGAAGAGGCAGGTGACTCTGACCTCTGCTTCTTGTCCCTGTAAAGCAGGACTGGTTCATGGCTCGTGGCACATGGCTACCCTCCACTGTGGGAGCTGGCTGGGTTTTGCTTTACAGTGGCTAGTTTGAAATTCTCAAAGGCTTTCACAAATATCTGTAACACGAATCTTTTTTTTTTTTTTTTTTTGGTTTTTCGAGACAGGGTTTCTCTGTGTAGCTTTGCGCCTTTCCTGGAACTCACTTGGTAGCCCAGGCTGGCCTCGAACTCATAGAGATCAGCCTGCCTCTGCCTCCCCAGTGCTGGGATTAAAGGCGTGCGCACCACCGCCTGGCTGTAACACGAATCTTAATAGGTCTTATTAATAAAAACAAACCCGGAGCCAGGTATTGGGGTGAACATTGAAAGATCAGAGAAACAGAACGAGCCACATCCAACCTCACCTTGCCAATTCCTCAGCTGATCTTGTTTCCTCAGACTGGAAGCCTCTGTGTCCTCATCCGAATGGATCTCAGCTGAACTGCTGCTAAAAGCTAAAAGCTTAAAAAAGGCTCTAGTTCCTGGTCCTCACGCCTTATATACCTTTCTGTTTCCTGCCATCACTTCATGGGATTAAAGGCGTGAGTCACCATGCCTGGCTGTTTCCAGTGTGGCTTTGAACTCACAGAGATCCAGATGGATCTCTGCCTCAAGAATGCTAGGATTAAAGGTGTGAGTGCCACCATTTTCTGGCCTCTATGTCTGTCTAGTGTCTGTTCTGTTCTCTGACCCCAGATAAGTTTATTAGGATGCAAAATGTATTGGGGGACACAATACCACCACAAATACCCTCCAAAGGTGGGGTGGTGCCTGTGCCTACAGCTCACGTGCACATGGACCCTGGGCTACAGGAGAAGGTTTTCATTTTAAGTCTCTTTAGGGTAATGGGGTTCCTGGCAAATCCAGCTCCTTTGATTTCTTTTCCACAGCAAAGGAAGTATGGCATCCCAAGGATTTGTCAGGCACTTGCGTGTGATTGACACGGGCTCTTTTTCAAAGCACTGCGTTTTATGGGAACTGTCAGCTCCTGCCTCGGAAGGAGACTTTTTATGCTTTGTGGCACTCTGTGTCATTCCTGTCAGTGCCAGGACCACGCTCATTGAGGGCTTATTAGTTCCAAGTGCCTGATTCACTGGCTGCGTTTTGAATATGATGTCTGCAAGTTTTTAACTTTTCTACTTTTATCTCCAGCTGGGAATTCCTCACAAGACAGACAGTAAAAGAATCAAACTGCCAGCAACCAGCTTTCCTGGTGCGGCTCAGCATTTTCTCAGGTGCATGCAGTCAGTGGAGATGAATCACCTCACTGTGCAGGGAGTTCAGAGAGAGCCCTGGCTTCCGGGGAGGCCCACCTCACAGGTGGGTAAGATTTCTGCTTAGAGTCTCTCCCCTGAGATTTTATTGTTAATTGATTTATTTTGTGTTGGTGTGTGTATGCACACACACACCTTGTACGTGTACTCGTGTATGTGCAGGTGCATGTGCATGTGTGTGGAGGCCAAAGGACATCCTTGGGTGGTGCTCTTCAGGAGCTGTCACCTTGGTTCTTTGAGACAGGGTCTCTCATTGGGACCTGGGGCTCACTGATGAGGCTGGGCTTGTCAAACTAGCAAGCCCCAGGGAACAGCCTATGTCTGCTTCCCCAGATAGGGGATTACAAGAGTGTGCCAGCATGCTTGGTTTGGGATCCAACTCAGGTCCTCATGCTTGCAGGTTAGGCCAGGCACTTGCAGGGTGTGGCAGGCTGGGCTCTCTGCCCAGCCCTGTGTCTCCTGTGATTTTAGGTCAGTGTGAATATGAAGCCCAGAACGGTAAACCAAAGCTATTGGGTAACCACAGTGCAGAGCAGGTTCACCCTAACCTATTTCACCCTGACCAATGCGTCTGCTTTAGCTGTGTGCAAGGCCCAGACAGGAAGTCCTGCCAGCAGGACTGCATCCTGAAGCCACTTAGAAAGCAACAGAAACATTTTCTGACTGACAGAGTTGTCTGCCTAGAGTCTCTGCAGCACCTTACAACCTCCTCCTTCTAAGGGAGGAGCTGTATGTGAGTGCTGGAGAGGCATGTCCTACCTCCCATGGAATCTTAGCATCCTGGACTCTCAGCATCCCGAGACATGCTGCTCAAAGCGCTGTCTCTCCTCTGGCTTTATACCACCTCTTGCTTTGAGAAGTTCATCGACACTTCTGCTCACAGAGGGTGCTGAGCTGGGGTTGGTCAGCAGCGGGATCAGACCTCATCTGCAGAGAGAGAACAGGTGAGCAGTGAGTTTGTACACTGAGGCCACTGGGTGACAAGGACTGTCCTTGTCACTACACTGACTCTGTTCTTCAGCTTCTAGCCTTATTTCATGGCCTCCCTTCAGCTGTCCCTTGTTTCTCTCTGCTTGCTACAGAGATGACAAATACATTTGTTTTCTCCTCCTCTTCCTCCTCCATTCTCTAAAGAAGCTTCTAAATTCCATTATTATCTTCTGGTCCAAGAAGCTCTCATCTTAGAAGCTAAGTGGCAGGTATGGCCTATGGCTGAGGCTGTATTCCAGGCTCCTGTAGTACTCCTTACCACACTAACCAACATATTTTTCCTTCTCATCAAGGCATCATTAATGTTGAAGCATTTATCAGTCTTGCTGTTTGCTTTGGCTGCATGTGTCTGTCTCTATGAAGAAGACTTAGACTCGGTCCTTGAAATCTAAACTTCTCATTCAAGTCTATCCAGGCCCAGTCATGTTTTGTGTGATCCATGCCACGGCCAGGCAGGGGAAGTATCTGTTCTGCATTTGTTTCAGGCAATAGCGAGGCCACCGTAGGCCTGGTTTTAGATCATAGTTTGTCCTTCTCCTTGGATCATGGACTTTTTGGCTCCTTTCAATTTGCCCTGTGATGGGTCCTGACTCTTTCTTGACCATCAGCTCCTTGGACACTACACCAAGTGCGGCCTCCTCCTTTCCCTCAGGTAAGGATTTAGATGGAATGCTGTTGGGATGGTAGGTAGAACTGTCCAGAACTTTCCCAAAGTAACTTCAGAAAATAATACTTTATCATCTTTTTAAAAAGGCAAATGAGTGTGACTTTTTATCAAGTAGCATTAGGCATTGCTAATTAGGCATTCACTCAAGTTCAACAGGACATGTTATATATACACTGACTAGACTCACTGGGTTTCACGTTAAAAATCAATCTCATCAACAATGACAATGACAAAGTTACTTGATCAAGCTGTCTTTTTGGTGAAAAGATTAGCCTCTATTAAAAACACAATATTCTATTAAACTTTTATTATTGTTTTAGCTAATTTATTAGTTTATTACTTATTTAATTTATTTATTGTTGTTTTAAGCAAAATAATCACCTGGACCAAATAAATCTGAGGTACTATTGGACAGAATCCTGCTGTGGTAGTTTGAATGTAATTGAACCCTATAAGCTCATAGGGACTGACATTATTAGGAGGTGTGGCCTTGTTGGAGGAAGTGTGTCATTGTGGAGGCGGGCTTTGAGGTCTCATATATGCTCAAACTATGCCCAGTGTCTCAGTTCACTTCCTGTTGCCTGTGGATCAAAATGTAAGATTCTCAGCTCTTTTCCATCACCATGTCTGCCTGCACACTGCTGTGTCCTACCATGATGATAACGGACTAAACCTCTGAACTGTAAGCCACCCTGATTAAATGTTTTCCTTTATAAGAGTTGCCGTGGTCATGGTGTCTCTTCACAGCAGTATAAACCCTAAGATGCCTGCTAATTTAAAAGTAATCTTTATATTTTATTATCTTATTTTCTGAAAAAAGACTACGTTCTTTGTTTTAACTTTAAAAAACCCAATGTATTCACTCCTAAGAATTTCTGTCTGTTGTGATCTGAGTGTGAAGTATCCTTTCACAGGTTCATGTGTTGAACACTTTGGTTCCCAGCTGCTAGCTGGAAGGTTGAGGAACCTTTGGGGCAGGAGATGTGGTTGACAGAGGAAGGTCACTGAGGGAGGGTCTGTGAGGGTGATAACCCAGGCCCACTTCCAGCTTGAGCTCTCTGCATCTTGTTTACTACTGCAGTGTGATAGCTACCTCACTCTCCCATTCCTGTAGACAGCCATTCTTCCAAGCCCTCCCCTCCACGACGGGCTACACTCCTGAGCTGTGAGCCGAAACGAATCCTTCCTTCCCAAAGCTGCTTTGGTCCCAGAGATGATGGTTGTAGTTACATTTCTGTTGCTGTGATAAAACACCCGGACACAAGCAACTGTAAGAGAGAAAAGACTGGGCTGGAGAAATGGCTTAGAGGTTAAGAGCACTTCCAGAGGTCCTGAGTTCAATTCCCAGCAACCACATGGTGGCTCACAACCATCTGTAATAGGGTCTGGTGCCCTCTTCTGGTCATACATGCTGTATACATAATAAACAAATCTTTAAAGAGAGAGAGAGAGAGAGAGAGAGAGAGAGAGAGAGAGAGAGAGAGAGAGAGAGAGAGAGAGAGAAAAGACTTACCCACTCAAGAGGAGAGACAAATAAACATATGCATGCTTAGTGCTCAGTTGCCTTATGTTTATACAGTCCTGGATCTAATGCCAGGGAATGATGTTGCCCACTTTCAGGCTGGGTCTTCTCACATCAACTGAGGCAGTCACAAAATCCCCATAGACTAATCTGATCTAGCCAAACCCTCAACAAGATGCTCGTCCTGGATGATTCCAGATTGTGCCAAGTTAATAAGGTGAATCACCGTAGTAACCAGTACACTTTCCTTGCAAATAAGGCCCTGTTCAATTGTATCATCTGATAATTTGTGCCTTATTTTGGAAGTATTCAAGATAAGCTAAAGCTTAAAAAAAATTATTGCTACCAGCTGGTTGCTAAGCAGATGAGTTCAGTTATTTATGGCTTCTCCAATATCCTTAAGGACAATAAAAGCATATGGCCCTGCCATGGAACAAAGCTTCATTTTGCTTTACTTGGAGCAAAACATAACCTTGGACAGGGGAGTGATCACTGTGTGGGCATCCAGATCCTTCTGGAATGAATGGACATATTTGTCAATGGTTTCCATCCTGGGAATTTAGTCTTTGTTAAGTAATCACCTTGTCTAAACAGTCACCACTCTTTGGCGATGGCACTTCAGCATTCAGCAGCGTGGGCTGCCTTTGTGAATTTCTTGTTTTCCAGAAGTGAAAATGCTGTCATTATTTTTAATTTTCTGCTCTTGCAAAATACTCTGTCTGGATGTCTTCCATTTCTGCACTGCTGTGAGGAGTAGCAAAGTCTTTCCAACTCTCCTCTCCAGTATCAGCAATCTCTTAGGTTAGGGAAAGTTTCTCCTTCCATTGGATTTTCGTGTATTTCTCAGTCTTGAGGTAGAAGATTCGTGATCTAAGCAAAGGAACTGGTCATACAGGTGAGTGGGCATGTTCCAAATGTTTCTCTTGGTGTCCAGGGCCTATGGGATCCATCCTAGATCTCAGGACTCCTCCAGCACATGGGGTCCTGGCAGGTGGTTGTTAAGCAATTCTGGTGGGAAGCCACCATGCCTGGCCCTTCTTGTTCATTTTTTAACCTCTAATGTGGGTATCTCAGTTCAGTCAGTCAGAGAACCTGAGGTTCACCATCAGATGACAGAGAAATCTTTCTGTTGGGGCTGGAAGATGGCTCAGTAGATACAGTGCTTGCCATGTGAGCATGAGGACCAGAGTTCAGATTTCCAGAACTCATGGATAGTTTGGGTAGGCATAGAAGGCCAACTGCAACCCCAGTGTTCAGAAGGCAGAGAGGACCTCCAGAGCAAGCTGGCTAGCTAGACGAGCCATATCAACTGAGAGGCCCTGTTTCAATTAATAAGATAGGGAATGATCAAAGTAGACTCCTGATATCAACCTGGGACTTCTCTACACATGCACATACATATGCATACACATATGCACATGCACGGACACACATGCATCCACATATATGCAAACACCCATATATACATGCATGTACATTACACACACATGCACACTACAAGCAACTATAAAAACCACAGCCCTTCTGCCTTTTAAGGAACGTTGAGAACACTCCCCCATTAAGATGTCCCTTATCTGCTTAAGGGGTTTGGAGTAGGAGATCTGGGTTCAAGATATTACAACAGGGAACATGCAGAGGCACAGGCCTTTAGGGCTCCAGGGATACTCTGAAGTCATCCTCTCAGAGCAGAGTGTACCATGACACAGAGGGAACCTTTATGTCTTCTGGTGTCTGAGGACGCTCTGTTTGGAGCGAGGCTTCCATGAGTTTCCAGCCAGTGGTATCATCTCAGCAAAGACAAGGCAGAGAGTCGATCCGCTGCCTTCTAAGCTCTTCTGGTTTCCACCCAACAAACCCACTTGTCATAGCTCAGAAGCCATCTTGTTGGGCAGAGTCTGTAGTTCTGAGATATCTGCACAGCACTGAGGAAGATTGCAGGTGATGAAGTGGGGCTGGAACCAGACACCTTTGAGAAGTGAGGTTATCCACTGAGGCAATCTCAGGGGATGGGTGAATGCCTAGCATGGCTCCCCAGAGATAAGAGAAAGGCACTAACACAGTTGACATATGGAACCAGGAGGAGTCCACACCTGTGCGAGGCAGGAGGGAATGAGGTGGCCATTACAGGCAGAGCTACAGAATGACCCTGGAGCACTTGAAGGTCCGTGGAAGGAAGAGTTAGAGATGGAAGGAGGGGAGCTGCTTAGGTGAGCTGACAACAGTGTTGGGAATGGCCCACCAGAAGCCTCTCTTCACACCAGGCTGCTTTGAGGAGAAAGAAGAAACTAGAATGGAGAGACACCCGAAAAGAGACCGGAGACAGACGGAAACTGAAAATGAGGCCAGTCAGACAAGTCACAGACAGAGGGGCTTCCTTAGACTGGAGAGGGATAATGCTTCCTGTCTGTGGTGGACTGTACATGGCGGGCTTGTGGACCAAGAGTTGTGTCTAATTGTGTGTGTGTGTGTGTGTGTGTGTGTGTGTGTGTGTGTGTGTGTGCGTGTGCGCGCTTGCTTGCGCTTGTACATAGATGTGCACATACCTTTCGTGCCCTCGCTGTTTGCAATCTGTGTTAGTCAGGTATGGTTCTCTAAAGGGACAGAACTGATAAAATGAATGTATAGAGAGAGAATATATATAGATAGAATATATATAGAGAGAATATATATAGAGAATATATAGAGAGAGAATGTATAGAGAGAATATATATAGAGAGAATATATATAGAGAGAATATATATAGAGAGAATATATATAGAGAGAATATATATAGAGAGAATATATATAGAGAGAATTTCCAGCAGTGACTTTGGGGTGCTTACATGGAACCTGTTGTTTTCCAAATAACTCAAACAGGCCCAATAGTTCCTTTTATTCTATTTTCTTGCAAGAACAATTTGGGATGCTGGGACAGTGTGGAACAGAGGAGCAATGAACAAGGTGAAGATGCCCCACCTTCCGCATGCTCCTCCACACACAGGCCGAGCACTTTTGAATGAGGTGCTTTGTGCTATTGCCCATTGAAGAGTCTTCCTGTTCAGACACAAATGTCTTCCATTGTGCAGAAAGATGTTCTGAAATCCCACTTAGAAACCAATTTCACTTTTCATATGCAAAACCAACAGTGTGTGTGGCAAGGTCAGGCAAGCTCTCCTATGGCTCCTGCCATTGTGGCTCTGTTCTACCCCTTGGAGAAGGGCAGGAAGGAGCAATCTCTGGGGACTTTGCTGAGGACACAGTGACTTAGTGACAGAGAGGCACAGGGCGGGGGGTGGAAGGTGGGAAGAGGAGAGGCAGTTCATGTCCTTCTGAGTGACTTTTTCCACCTTAGCCTTTCACCATGCCGGGTATAGGCAATGATGTCTCAGGAGCTTCTTGCCTGTTTCCTAGCCCTTCTCTCCAGCCTGGACAGGCTCTAGGGTCAGAGCATGCTGCCACACCTGCCCTCTTGGAGCTGTTCCCACACGGGCATGTTTCTGATCTTCACTGTGGTTCCTATGAAGGAGTAAACACAGGCTTAGATGAATACTTTCTAAATGTTGCCAGTCTTACGGAGGGCACACAGAGAGAAATGCTAGGCATACTTCTGTCCTGCAGAGCCTCCTAAAGTCTCTGGTAAGCTCAAATGCTGGAAGTCTTTCCCACAGCACTGTGCATTTTGAAGTACACTCCACTCTAGAATGCCTCTTGTTTCACGGGGTGTCTACTTATAACCTGGACCTAGGTGGTATGCCAAGCCTGCCCAACTGTGTAGCAGGCCCTTAAGCCTTGAATCCCTGGCAGGGCATCCAGTTGTCCTGTGCATGTTGACTCTAGGGTCAGAGAAGAAGGTTGAGGGGACAGGACTCAGGCTTCCTTGGCATCTTACAGGAAATATGAATAAAAGAGAAGATGAAGATGGGCAAATGCATGCTCACGGCATTGTACACACTTAGAAGCCATCTGAGTACCCTCTTAGCTCTATGCGATTTGAAAACAATGATATTTTTACACAAATTTCCACGTTTTCCAAATTTTCCTTGTGCCCAGGCAATGCATACTTCTGTATAGACAGCTTACCTGAGTTGCTGCTCATTGTGATCAGGCTTTGCTGGAACTGAGAGGAAGGTGTGAGGACCGCCCATCCTTCAGAGCTCACCACGTTGTTCTTCATAAATATCTTCATGGTATCTAGGCAACCAAAAGTGAAGATGGCATGAGTCGAAACTAACAGCAAACCAAACCAAACCAAACCAAACCAAACCAAACCAAACCAAACCAAACCAAACCAAACCACTTGGCTTCTTTTCAACTCCTTTTCCTAACTCTTGGGTATGAAAATATTTAATGTACTAGACCAGTGGTTCTCAACATGTGGGTCGCAACCCCTTTGAAAGGTTGAATGACCCTTTTACAGGGGTCACCTAAGACCATCAGAAAACACACACATTTACATTACAACTCATAACAGTAGCAAAATTACAGTTATGGAGTAGCAATGAAAATAATTTTATGGTTGGGGGGTCACCATAACATGAGGAACTGGATTAAAGGGTCGCAGCATTGGGAAGGCTGAGAACCACTGGACTAGACAATCACTTCAAGCTCAATGCTAAGGTCCTCAAGTGAGAGCCCATCTGGAGAACCAAGGACAAGCTTCTTTTACCACTGTCTGAGGTGGAACACTTCTCTCCCTGAGAGACACAAGGTCTCTGGCCCAGAACTGTCCCTACTCAGGGAGATAGGGGAGGTTTGGGGTTGGAAGAATGATCCTGAAGCATCACTCTGTGAGGCTGGCTGGAAGGCTGTGCTCAGTGCTCATAGCTCACGGCCATCTGCCATTCTGCTCCACAAGAGATTCTTGGGGTTCAGAGGCAGGAGACAGAGCTGTGGCTTGCATCCTGCTGGTACACCTAGATGGCTGTTTTTGTTCTTCACTTACTTTTTTACTTCTATTGTAAAATTCAAAGGAAGTGAAACTCCTTAAAAGAAACATCATGTATGGAAATGTAAACAGTCTGATAACTAGATACAATTTCAGGTGTGGTGTCTATCCCTGCACCTTTGTTCACAGGTAAACTTCAACAGCCTGTGTAGTCTACTCTGTCCCATCTCATCTGTCCCATCTCAATCTATTTGATGAAGAAGGGATATGCACATGTTTATATTGAAAAACTTATAGATAAGCAAAGAGGAGAAGGACTCTCATTGACAGTATCATTACGTGGCATGCGTCTTCTGAGCATTAGACAAGAGACTATTTTTGTACTCACTGTGGAATGCCATCTTTCTTACATCCGTCAACACAGAAACACAGCTCTTACCCAAAGAAAGTAAGACAGCTTGCCCTTGAGCCAAACATGAGTGATCCTGGCCTGGGAACACTGATTCAGGTTGTTCTGAAAGGCGTGTTCCACTGGGGAAGACATTAGGGAGGTTTTATTCATGATAGAGAAAGTCATGAATGAAGGATTTGTCAAGCACATTGGTGAGGACCACAGGGAGGTGGGTGACAAGAGCGGAGACAGCCCTGTTAGAGTTTGCAGGTGCTATCTGATGGCATTCTTAGCTTTTGGAACGGTGGAAGCTGTGATGGTCTGCTTAACAATGTATTTAAAGATCTTGATAGTTACAAGGATGCTAGGTGAGGCAGAGATGTGGGCAATGATGGCTTTCAAAGGGACTGGGATTCTCAAAAATATTTGGCTCTGCTCTGTGACATTTTAATACTTTAGCCATAATCACAAGGTCCAGTAATTTGGTCTTGTGGAATCTTTAATACAGACGCAACTCCCCTCTCTCCAAACTTCTGTTTACACCGTAAATATATACTTGTACTTTCACTGTTAACTGTCAACCAATGCAACAAAAGTTATTTAATGAGTTCCTTTAAAAAATTTTATAGTGATAATAGGCTCCTATGTCTGGTTCCAGGCTTTAATTATTTCTAATGTCTAGAATAAACTATGGAGCTATACTTAGCTAACTGTGAACTTCAGGAAACTAAGCCAGAAGTCTCATGAATTACCAGGTGCTTTTATGGAAATTGGAGACCATATGTTTTTAGAATTTTAACTTACTGACCAAATGAACTACATTTGCATATTTCCCGGTGCACTGATTCTCGGAGTCCTTTAATGAGTTTTATTTATGCAGATGTTGGCATGTGTACACTCCACTCAGGACTACACGTTCAGAAAACGCAACTAGGAAACAACCGCATTGTGTAAGGTCCCCAAAACGAGTCCTCTGCTGGTTTCAGGAGTGGAATCAGAAAGTGCCCCAAAGGGCTCAGACATTATTTACTCCTTTTTTCTGTCACTCTTCACTCTCAGGGAGGGATCCAGGGCCCACAGTCTTCTCCTCAGCACATTCAGGCCTGACCACCTTCTTCACATCACTTCTTCATGGCAGGTTTCACATTTTGGAGAACTGATGCACTCAAGCTTATAAATGTTCACGTTTTTATTTGTGATTGGGGCTATGTTCCCTTTCTAATGTCCTTTATATTTTCTCTCATGTTCTGATTTCCACGTTGGGAAATCCACGTTGATTTTAATTGCTTAACTCTTAGCGTTCTTCCTACATTCTCACGCTTTGTTGCTTTAACTGCCTTTACCGTTTCATTTGCATGTATCTTATTCCTCTTTATAGATACTTTTAGTTAGCTAGTTTGCCTTTATTTGTATTGCACAGCCCCAGAAGCTCTAAAAACTGCATCCTTTTTTTCTAAATTCAATGTCAATTAATTTTGACATTGCATTTTGAGATAAGATTTATACTTTTCTTCTTCAATAACCCAGTTTCAAGTGTTCACATATTTGGAATGAGATGTGTGCTTTTAGAAGTTTGTTTTCCTTCGTGTTGTGTGAAAGATACATGTATCCCAGGATACAGTCTTACATAGACTAAATGAATAATGAACACAAGGGATGCATGGGCAGATGTAGCGAGTGGAGGAAGTCCTGTGTGAATGTGTATTGTTAACATGGGGGCCACCACATTAAGGACTCCATGTATCAGCCTTATGGGAATGGCAAAACCTTATCTGATTGGCAAGACTTTTCTTAGGGATCTGAGTGCAAACAAGTGACCAGTGTGTACAAAATGTGGCAACTGCAGCTACCTCCTCCTGCAGGTTTACAGTCTGAGACTTCTCATCCACAGAGAGACTGCCTACTGAGGCTAGTCAACTCCCTTCCCATAGTGATGCACATAAAAAATACGCTGAGGTTCTAGGTTGCAATATGATTCCAGCTTTTCTGTACAAATGTCTGCTTGTCTGTTCTTTCTTCCTTCCCTCAGAGCCCCTAGTCAGGGTTCCAGGACTCAATACCCTGAAAAGAGCAAGGCCTAGAATGGGCAGACCCCGCAGTGGGATGGTCCTGTTGGGGTACAGGGCTGGCCTTGGGATGGGCAGACCTTGAGATAGGCAGGACCTGAGTTAGGTAGGGCCTGGGATGGACAAGACTATTTTTAGGGGGGTCCTGGGAGTAGCTTTGTCAAGGAAGCAATATGGTAGCAGGGAATCGAATAAAATGGGAGAAGCCTGGCTGATCTCTGGGTGAAGAGTGCTCTTGTGGAGAGAAAGGCAGGTGCACTGTGGGGGTGGGGTGGATAGCATGACTTGAGAGAAGAAAGTGTTTGATCAAGCCAAGGCCTGCATTTGTGGAGTACTTGTGGTGAAGAAGCTGTCCACCCTACACAGTGCATATCCACTGCTTACTGCAAGAGAGAAGCAAGTGTGTCTCTGTCATGTCACAGGTCAAGTGACTGGCCCAGGTGGATGCTGACAATTTGTGCTAGAGGCTGAAGCCGGGCGGTCACCATGGCACTCTGCTTTCCTGCCTGACACTTGTCCTTGGATCTGCAGGATCCCCCCAAAAGTGTCCTCCATCCTTGTCCTGTTTCCCTTCTCAAATGGGGAAGGGATGCCAAAGAGATGTGACATGACTCTCCACAGTCCCTGCTGGCTGAGCAAGACTGAAAAGTTCTGGGCTTCCTGGGATGACTTTTCTGACATCTATGGCTGTCTAATGTATTTCCTCTGCTACAGGCCTTGTGAATGTCCCAGTCCCATCTCCCAACTCTTCCCACAGCACTTCCTGGCCAGTTTATATGCCAGGGATGTATGTATTCAAGGAGGGTGACAGAGCTCACACATGGCACGTGAAGTGTTCATGGAGAGGACTGAGGTCTAGGGAAGACAAAAGGAACATCTGCCCCAGGCTTGAGGGACCATGTCCACCCCACCTACTCAGGGAGCCACCAGCCCCTCTTTCTCAGGGACTGCAACTTGTTTCATTTGTGTTTTCTAGCAACCTATGGCATGGCTCCCAGCCCCGT